>JACBYL010000308.1:0-208103 GCA_015266385.1 Trichoderma oligosporum | reverse complement strand
CTCTGGAGAAAAGAGTGCCACATACCCATCTGATGGTACTCGGCTAAGCTTTGTTTAGGCTGAGAGAGCTTGTAGCCCTGAGTCTCCTCAGGCATGGTGTCATCATCGTGGGAAGCCATTTCGGTATATAAAGAGACCTATCTAGGTCCTTTTTGGAAGGGGAAAAATCTACCAAAGAGAGAAGAACAAAGGGAAAAAGATAAACCAGCAATGATTAACAAGATACTGATTGATGAATCGAAAGGAGAAAGAAAAACAATGTCCAACCCAGTCGGTCAAGTTTGTGGTAAGAAGACGGTGGGATAAGGAACGACAATGGAGGGGCAGCTGGACTTCTAGTGGGGGGGGTCATCAGCGATGGCCTGTGATGATTGGATATTAGAAGCACATCGCCAGCTTAGGGAATGGGAGGGGCTTTTTTGTCAGGGGGGGGGGAATAACAGTAACAGGTACTCCGTAACAGGCTGTTCGCTGCTCACTCAACGCTCAACGACTGGAGTTTCAAAGGGGTAAAAGAACACTAAAAACTACTCGGTGCTGTTGACCCCTGTAATTTATACCATATAGTACGAAGTCAAGTGATAGTATTGCAAGGCACTAGCGCGATACACCAAGCTTACACTATTGTTCCTGTGTAATTAATTGTACCTGATTATCGAGCCGCGTTAGCAGTGCTATAGGTACGGAGAACTGTAGGTAAGCTGTTCCTTAAAAATCATTCCTTAAGGGTTCTTTTCCACGTACAAGTACCTCGTACGGTATACAATACTTGGTCGTCATGGGGAGGTCCTTGGAGAGCCGTTTTAGCAAGGATTAGCGCACGGAAGTTATTCGGGTAGTTAGTCCAAGGGTCCTAACAGACAGTAGTACTCCGCACCTCTGTAGACTGTTGGGCGACGACTTGAACGCTTACCGTGTTCTTTAAGAAGACAACAAGTACCAAACTAGTCCAAAGTCGGTACCAAGTACATACAAATGCCTGTGGAGGCATTCCCAGACCAGGCCAGATCAGGCGTACTTTGCAATTTGCGCGCGACTCTTTGGCTCTTCTCTGGCCCGTCTCACCCACCATCGCGAGTGAATCTTTCTCTTCACCCTTTTTCATTTGCTAGTCTGTTGAAGAGCAAGAAAAAAAAAATCTCGCGGGCATTTTCTTGCCGTTGTATTTTTTTTTTTCCTTTGCTTCCATCTAATTTTTTATCGCTAGAGCGATTCCAGGTTCAAAATCGCATCAAAAATTTCATCTTTTCTTTTGAGCTGCATTGGAGCTTTTTGCTTGACGCGCCGCGCGCATCAAAAATCATCCTCACTTCCTAGTCCCCTTGTTATGCGAAACTCGTTCTGCGCGACAATCAGTGGCTAGGGCTAGGCTATCAAGAGAAATTCACTGCTTTTAATTATCCTCCGTCGCGACAGACAAGACTGTCGATTTATAGCGCCTTGGCTTGTCTTGCATTGACGTCGGTCTTCTGTAAGGAGTTAATTTTGGCTCCGACTTTGGGCTCCATCGACACGCTTTGCGCCGAAGCCTTTTCTTTGTTCTTTTACATACAAAACCCTCCGAAACGGGAAAAACCACAATGGCCCCCGCTGCAGGAAGATCATTGCCGTCGAAGCGGAACCCGCTCCTCGTTGAAGATGTTCCTCCATGTATGTAATATTTTTTTTTCTTCTTTCTTCTTCTTTTGCGCCCTCCTTTGGTTTCCAATGCGCCCTGAAATGAAAGCTGACGCGGATGACAGATTCGGAACTCGTGTCGCGGCGTCGCCTCGGTCAGACGAAGCTGACACCTAAGATGGTCGGCACTGATGAAGTAGAAGTAGGCGCTTTAGGCTTCTTCGACTATGCACATCTTCGCGCGCCACTGCCCAAAGGTATCGTCTCGGGCATTTTCAAGTCGAGCCCAAATAGCTATTTTTTGATGCGCCGAAGCTTTGATGGATACATCTCTGCGACTGGCATGTTCAAGGCCACTTTCCCGTACGCGGCAGCGGCGGAAGAAGAAGCAGAGCGCAAGTTTATCAAGGCTCAGCCAACCACAAGCCCCGAGGAGACGGCCGGCAACATCTGGATTCCTCCGGAAGCTGCGCTCGCCCTGGCAGAAGAATACAACGTTAGCATCTGGATCCAGGCTCTGCTTGATCCTACCAAGATTTCCACCACTCAGCCATCTGACGCCTCTCCAAAAAATATTACAGCACCACCCAAGTTCGATCGCCTCAAAGCACCCGCGCAGCTACTTCCTCCGGCTACTCCGAGCACCCGGAGCGGTCGCAGTCTTCGGTCAGCTAGCCCGACAAAGACTATTACCACGAGACGCACAACCGCCTCACCTCGAAAGCGCAGCACTAGATCCAAAGTTGAAACTGTCGAGACAACAACAACTACCACCGATCTAGCCACAGGCGAGATCAAGGAGGAGACGAGAGAGGAAACCGTTTTGAAATCAACAGAATTCGATCCAGCCATTACCTTGGAACCTAGGGTCAAGGCTGAGGCTAATGACAATGCTTTCACCACTGCCAACAAGGTAGATGCTCAAGCTCAATTCCCTTTTGCAGCGGGTCAACCACCCAGTGCCGAAGAGATTGCAGAGATGATGGCTAGTGCCAAGGCCATGGTGCAGAAGGATAGAGAAATAGTAGACAGCACAGATGAAGCAGCTGAAGACGCCAACCAGGCTCGATCAATCGGGAAGAGTAAGCGTAAGGCTGACGATATCGGCGAAGATGATGAAGAAGATGCCGAGGGCGCCGGCAAGGACGGCAATACTGGAGAAGCACCGCGTTCAAAGAAGGTAAAGACCGAAGCCGAGACCCGTAAGGGCAGGATACAGAAGAGGGCATTATTTGGCATTGGTGCAACAGTTGCAGTCGGGTACGTACTCCCCCCCCCCCCCCCCCCCCCCGGTATATTCGTGCGATCATCTATCTATCTGTTCATATTACTGACGATCCCTCTTTTTTTCTTACTACAGAGCACTTGTCCCATGGCTTGCAAACTTCCTATAAAAGATGGAGGTGGATATGGTCATGTTTTGTTTGTGTTTCGTAAAATCTGACTCTGAAGAACGTAACTGATCTATCTTTTATGGCGGCTGAATGAGGATTAGGATGGCGCGATTGTCTTTTTTTTTTTTTTGTGTTTTTTTTCCTGCTATTTTTAATCTGTGATTATCTTTTTTTACACCATAGGGAGACGATATACCCTCCCAAGCCGAAACATATTTCTTGTCCTGTCGGTCTTTTTTTTTTTTTTTTTTTTTTTTTTTGGTTTTTTTTTTTTTTTTTTTTTTTTCTTTTTTTTATATTCACGCGACCTGCTTCTTCATTGGACATACCTCCTTTTATCATCCTCATCACAACGCCATGTCCCTTCTTTTGCGCCTGACATGGATGATACGTGTGATGGATGGGATTACGCTTTTTTTAACAGAAGAAAGAAAAAGATTGCTATGCTTGTCCCCGAGTTTTAAGTCGTGACGACGAAGAGGATGAATGTCTTTTTGTCAGGCCTTCGTCCATGAAAGGTTGGTTGGTTGGTTTGTGGTGGTTAATGATGGAAGGAAATACAATACCTCTTTGGGAGACGGAGTTTTGGGAGGAGAAGATATGAGGTGACTGGTAGTGAGTGTAATACAGAATAAATAAAAAAACCAAAAATGAAAATGGCATATATAATAAAACTAAGTGAAGTGTGATTGTATATGTAGAAAGAAGAATGAAGATGTTTTATTTCCTTTTATATGTACCGCGATAGGCATGGATCTATCTATACTCTCTTCTCTCTATATCAATCACTTCACTTACAAGAAATCGCATGGCCAAGATGGGCCTAGACTTGCTTGTTCAATATGCATGCAACCAACTTGCAAAATTTGCGGGCAGAATCATCCCTGCTGCAACAAATCTGGCACACCGCCTACCAAAGCGCCAATAAATAAATTCCATTCATGTTGCGTTGCTTCTTGTCCCTTCTCAATTCCTCATCTCTCTGTCTCTCTCTCAGTCAGTTAGTTTAGTTACCTTCAGTTTTTCACAGAAGCCAGCTTCAAATTAGTAGAGACCCAACTTCTCTTACTAGTTTCATTCTTTACGCCCCCCCCCCCTACGCCCCCCCCCCCCAAAGAATGGCTGGAAGCGGCAATGTGCGGCTTCCGCGGGGAAAGATCCACCCCCACACGTCCTAAGTCGGATCTGCTATCCTCGGCCTTTCTGGCATCTCTTCTTATAAAAACAGATTTGTTCTTCTTCTGCTTCATTTTCTTCATTTATGGAAGCATCGGAGCTTGTGTTTTAAATTGTCCAATATGAAAGTCGCAGTTACACGTTTGGGGAGCTTGGTGCAGAGGAGAGGCTTTGCGAGCACGCCTAGGCGGCTTGATAACTATGCCTTTATTGGGCTTGGCCAGATGGTAAGCTTCAAAAGCAGCTTCGCTCAGGTTTAACATTGCATATATAACCTAACAATGATGATTTTTTTTTCCAATAGGGCTATCAAATGGCCAAGAACCTGCAGTCCAAGCTCAAACCCTCAGATAAAGTCTCCATCTTTGACGTCAATCCAACAGCTATAGAGGGTCTTGGGGCAGAGATGAAGGCTGCTTCATCGGGAGCTGCCGTTGAGCTTGCGGCTAGTGCTCATGATGCCTCTAAAGATGCTGTAAGTCTACACTGGTCTGCCATTTATTGTATTTATTGTCGTCTGCTCTGCCATTGATGTTAAATGATGAGTTTTTATTTGTTCTATCTATGATCTAAGTTGGGGTCTGAAGTCTAGACAGCTTTAGGCTCTCCCGTGATTATTCAATTTAAAAGCCAATCCTCTGAAAATACACCATTGCTTTGCACTCTGTTGATGCCTTTCTTATTTTTTATTTTTTTGGGGGGTCCTTTTCCTTCTCTCACTGGCTTCATTCTTAAGCTTGGAGATGTGGGCTTGGGCTAATATGAGTTGACAATAGGACACTATAGTCACCTGTTTGCCGGAGCCAAAGCATGTGCGAGACGTCTATGAATCCATTTTGACGGGTTCCCTTCCAAAGAAGGATCGCATCTTCATCGACTGCTCCACCATCGATCCGTTAACATCACGACAGGTGGCCAAATCCGTTACAGATGCCGGACAAGGCACGTTTGTAGATGCGCCCATGTCAGGTGGTGTTGTGGGCGCCACGGCTGGTACGCTTACCTTTATGCTGGGAGCGGGTTCCAATGTTGTCTCTCGGGTAGAGCCGACGTTACACCTCATGGGCCGTAAGGTGTTGCACTGTGGTGAACAAGGAGCCGGTCTATCTGCGAAATTGGCCAACAACTACTTACTAGCTCTCAACAACATTGCGACGGCGGAAGCGATGAACCTGGGTATGCGATGTGGCCTAGATGCCAAGGTTCTTGCCAACGTGCTGAATGTAAGCACAGGCAAATGCTGGCCAAGTGAAATCAACAACCCCGTAAAGGGTGTTATCGAGACTGCTCCTGCTAGCCGAGACTATCGCGGTGGCTTTGGCATAGCACTTATGAAGAAAGATCTTCGACTGGCGTTAGTTGCTGCTGAAGCGGCACAGGCTCGAACAGAGCTAGGATCAATAGCTTTTGATGTGTATGACAAGGCATCACAGCGTGAAGATTGCAAGAATCGCGATTTTTCAGTTGTATATAGATATCTTGGAGGCAAGGAGTAAGAGACTATAAATTAGGATTAATATCAAGACCTTGGAGGCAAGGAGTAAGAGACTATAAATTAGGATTAATATAAAGACCTTGTCTGCCAATGTTTATTTATCATGTGATGATGCAATGGATGCTAATGAACTGTAAGATCTCGACCAGGGGTGTATCTCATTTGGGGTACTTTTGTACGGAGTAGATGGGACTTGTACATGGCATCTGTACATGGGAGCAGTGGATGCTGGATCTGAAGCTCTCAAGGCCTGTAACTCATAAGCACCTAAATCAAAGAAGAAGAAGTTTAAAAAAAAAAAAAGGCCAAGCACCAATTACTCGTTCTTGTCTACTTCGATTGGCTACTTTAAAAGAAGCATGACAAATGGACTCCAAGCTGTAAAGCAAATAAGAGCCATGATTACGCGTACCCACGGAAGATGTAACCAAGACCTTTGATACGGAGCACATTCCCTCCATACAAGTACAAGAGTACTCCACACTGCAGTTGTTGGTGCCTAGTACAAACACGTCTTACTGGCGGACTATTGAATTACGCCGGACCCGAACCCCTACGGACTTGGAGCAACAGCAAAATCCTTTTCTTTTTCCTTTTTTTCCCGCCTCTCCTCCTCTCACCCCCTTGCGGCTCGCACACGTTCTTCACAATACCATCGTCCATCATCGCCTGCAAAGCAGCCCTCCCTAGCCCATCCACACCCTCGGCAGCTCTCACTGGGCGTCTCAGCAGATCCGCCCGCTTTAACCTGTATTCCGTACTCAGGAAAGAGTGAAGAGAGAGTGGAAAAAAAAAAAAAAAAAAAAAAAAAGCGTCTTATTTCGCACCGGTTTTATATCCTCTTTAGGTCAGTCCAACTTTGTTTAATGAGAGTTTGGCGCGGCGTCGTTTGCTTATTATGTGGACTTTTTGGTGGATTGCATTACATTCTATCTTATTTATATTAGACCTGAGGCCGGATGAAGAGAAGCCGATGAAGATGACTCGATGTTAGCTCGACTACGGAGCAGAGGAATTATAATCAGCTGAAAACTGGGATTCCATGCTCGTACTTGAAACTTGCGCTCGTGCTTGTTGCTTGTGCTTGTGCTTGTGCTTCTACTTGTGCTTCTACTTGTGCTTGTTTATAAGACGACATGTGATGGCATCCGAATCTCAGCTACTCCCCTAGCCAGGGCAAGTTCCAGATCCAACAATAAACAAAATGCCCAGTCTTTTTAAGCTTGATCCAGATACGACCCCCCCTCTCAAAAGAAAAAGGAAAAAAAAAGGAAGAAGGAATACGCTTATGCAAAGACAAGCAGCAAATCGGCGACTTGCAATCCTTCTTTGGACAAATGAGCCGAGACGATTCCCAGTAAAAAAGGATCCATCCATTTGCAATGTGGAGAGTACGAAAAATCCTTCGTTTCTTCTTCTTCTTCTTCTTCCCAATTCTTTCTAGGGCGTTTAGAGAATACTCGTACTTAGAGAGGAGGGAGGGGGGATAGGGATTTCGGGTTTGGCTTGAACCCCATGAGTGAGTTGAGTAGTTTCTGTTATGGACCGGCTGCATCTCCGTAGGTACATACTCCGTACAGTACAAGTCGATGGATGTTGGTTTCAGCTCCATTCCCCGGACCGGGACCTTTAGCCCACCGGCGGCGCTTCTTTTTCTTCTTCTTCTTCTTCTTCTTCTTCTTCTCTCTCTCTCTCTCTCTCTCTCATTCTCTTTATAAAGAAACCATCGTTTTTTTTTTGTTTTTCGTTTCCGGGTTTTTGTTTCCCGCTTAGAGTGTTTGGTTTCATTCATCTTTCAGGCTGTGTTTCACCTCGAAAGGCTCAGATTAAACCGAAGCTTCCGGACTCCGAAACCCGACATACAAAACTACTTAGTCACTCACTGACTCGCTTATCAATGAGGAGGGAAAATCATCACTAAGCCCCATTTCAAAGGACAGACTATATACTATACTATACTATACTATACATACATACATATATAGTGTGTGTGTGTGTGTGTGTGCGTGTGTGTGTGTGTGTATAAGATAAAGAGAGAGAAAGACAGAGCAGCAAAGAAAAGAAACTCCATCTCATCATCAACACAATGTCGGCGCGTGCAGTTTGCACCGAAGTGTCGGCGCTCTGCCCCGTCAGTGCCACGGTATTGGGCTATTATCCTAATCTTGGATCGGGTTTCTTCTTCGCCATTACGTTTGGTATTTGCACCGTGGCTTCGATTGTTTTGGGAGTATGGAAGAAGACATATACGTATGCTATTGGTCTTTCTATCGGTCTATTGTTGGAAACTCTTGGTGAGCATTTTGATCCAATCCAAGCCTACTTGATTAGAATGATGGATATATTCTTTGTATATCCTCATTTTGGGCATATACACATCTATTATTCTTTCTTCTCTCCTCTCTCTTTTTTCTTTTATATTCATATTCATATTCATATTCATATTCATATTCATATTCATATTCATCTTGATAACTACACTATAAAAAGCTTTCTTACTTATATGAATTCACATAGGCTACGTTGGTCGCATCCAGCTACATTCCAACCCCTGGAACAGCGGCGCCTTTGAACTGCAAATCTGCGCCATCATCCTCGCGCCCACCTTCATCTGCGTCTCCATCTATCTCACGCTGAAACACATCGCCATACATCTCAATCCATCCGTTTCTCGTATCCCTCCTCGCTTGTACCCTCTCATCTTCCTGCCCGCCGACTTGAGCTGCCTTATTGTCCAGGCCATTGGTGGAGGCATCGCTGCTGCAGGCGGCAAAACCAATGCCAAGTTGCAAGCGAGTGGTAATCGGGCTATTATTGCCGGTGTGGCTCTGCAGGTGGTCGTGTTGCTCATCTTTGGCGCTCTGAGCACTGATTACTATATCAGGGTGAGGAAATACATGGCTAGTCCTGAGGCTCAGGGCACGGATGGATTGAGGCTCTGGAATGATTCCAAGTTTAAGAGATTCCGATATGCCATGATTGGTGCTTTTGCCGTCATCCTGATTCGATGCATCTACCGGTATGTTTCCCTATTTCCCTCTCTCTCTCTCTCTCTCCCTTGGTAAACAAAAAGTTACTTACACCTACACAACAGTATCGCTGAAATGGCCGGCGGCTGGGGCAATTTCATCATGCAAGACGAACCCAGTTTCCTCGTCCTAGACAGCAGCCTCATCTTCGTCGCCGTCTACCTCCTAACAATCTTCCACCCCGGTCTCTTATTCCCACAAATGCGCAACGGTCAGTCCAAGAACAAGAAGAAGAACGAAGAGGTTGTCGAGGAGATCAAGATGGAGCCCGGGTCATCAAGAGAAGGAATCAAAGTTGGTAGTGTGTAGAGGGTGGTTTGATTGCAAGTTTTATTTATTTCAGTCTTCTTTCATGCTTGATGACAAAAGGAAAAAGGAGGACTGTCGTGATGACGGTTGATGGTGACCATGTTAGGATACCTTTATAGTACACTCTCTTGCATATTGGCTTAGATTGGTGTTTCATCTTTTATTTCTTTTCTTCTTTTCTTCTTTTCTTCTTTTTCTTTTTCTTTTTTGGGTATGAAAACAAGGGTTTCATTGATTGGACATGGATTAATGTCAATCATTGTGGCAAACAAAGCATATCATAGATTCCCCTTTGCTTGAAGACTTCCTCATTTTTTATTACTTCAAGGTGTACGAAATTATCATGGCTATAGTATTCTTTGGAGTATATATAGAGTAAGCCAGCCGTCTTTCGTATATTCTCATACGTGCGCACTATACCATAGATATCATGAATATCATGACTTGACTAATCTATCAGTCTCTCCATCATCATCGCTGTCTCCTTCCTCTCCTTCCTCTTCTTCCTCATCATCTTCTTCATCTTCGTCTTCATCCTCCTCCTCCTCCTCTTCTTCTTCGCCTTCATCTTCTTCTGATTCCTCTTCTTCGCTCTCTTCCTCCTCTTCTTCTCCTTCCTCTTCAGCTAGCCAATCATCCAGTGTCTTCGTCCTAAGACTCTCTCCTAAGCCATTTGTTTTGCTAGGTGGAGCCGATCTGACTACATCGTCAAGCTTATCAGCCGCCGATGCTGTGGGTCTATCACTATCGTATCGCGATGCCACGGCATCTTTTTCTAGCTCACGGAGACGGGGGTCGGGCTCCTTGCCGGGCTCAACCCAATTTGGCAGAGTTTCATATCCTCTTAGTCCGTGAAGGCCGCCACCGCCAGCCAGGACGAGGGTAGAAGACCCAAGCAAGAACCCCTTTCTTGATTCCGAAGGACTTGGAGCTTGAGGAGCCGGCTTCGGCGCCAGGAGCATCAACGTGGCAAGCTGAGGCACAGAGAGTACAGCACGATACATACGTGCTCGATCTCGCAGATCAAAAGAGGTGTCGTATCTAACAAGAAGCAGAACATAATCCCACAATCGTTCAATGGGATGTTTCTCTTCTTCTAGCGGGGGGTCATCATCCTCTCCTCCATTGTTCCTTTCTTCTTCACTTTGACGATTCAAATGGTGAAGATAGACTTTTGCACCAAGCAGCAGTATCTGTCGCTTTGCAGCCTCAGATTCACTGGAGAAATCTTTGAGGAGAATGCGCAAGACATCTGGCGCAATGTTATCTTCCCCGTTCAGACCGGAAAACTCACCAACCAACCAGATGATGGTTGCTCTTGCTTGAGGGTCTGTTGCTGAGTCAAGGTTCTTAGCCAGCCGCACTACGGTTCCGGCATGCGCATTTGCATCTTGCTGAATCAGGTGCCGAATGACTGTCAGCGACTCTGCGGCCAAGGTCCCATCTAAGCTGGTGATTTGACTCAGAAGCAACTTAAGACACCTCGGAGCAGTGGAAACATCTGCCTGTGCGCAGCGACCTATAGCTCGAACTGCTTCGCGTACAAGGGCCTTGTTAGACCCTTGCGCAAAGTGCTCCAGTTCTTTCAGAACGAGGCTCTTGATATGAATAGGGCTGTGAGGGAAAATAAGCGCCAAAACTTCGAGTTTCAACTCCCATATTGGTGCTGTATCCGTCGCTCTAACCAGAAAGTGGCTCGCATACTTGACAAAATCAAGCGGGCGCACAAGACAAACAGAAACAATGTTGAATAATGCGATTTGCTGTATATCTTGAGCTCCCCTCAAGAGAGCTACCAATGGGCCTATGGCATGCTTCATATATTCTGGGGTTCCGACGTCGACGTAGCATCTTGTAACTGCAACAACTACCCCCGAATTTCGGCTTTGTAAAAGAGGTCTGATACCATTCAATAGTAAAGCCAAATCAGGGTCTAGCGAAGTCGAGTGAGTGGCGGTGGAGGTAGTGGTGGTGGGCTTCGACGAGGCAGACTCTGCATAAAAGTCATCGATGCTACTATCCTGTGTCTGACCTGGAGTCTGCGTTTGAGAGGAAGCTTCAGATACGGCAGCAGCAGCAGCAGCAGCAGGCTGAGTTGGTCGGGGGAAACATTTCCGTGCATAATAGGTCATCAATTTCAGCGTGGCCAATTGACTCCACTCATCCATATCAACAACTTTCTTGACCAAACCACGGTAATGCTTATGTATCAGATCAATCCTATCAGGGCAAATCTCCAAAAATGCCGACACCGCAGCGCCAGCAACATAGTACTGCTTATCACCTAACAATGTTGTCAGGTATTCTAGCAGCTGGGGGGCCTGGCTCGGATCCAGCCGATAGCATTTCGGAATCGCAAGGGCAGCCGCTTTGCGCACCAGAGGACTCATATCCGCAACACCTTTTTTTATGGCGAGAGACACAATCTGGCTGATGACGGGCACGCGGATGCCTGACATGGTCTTTAATGCGAGAGCTCGTACTTGAGGGTTCGTATCTGAGAGCGACTTTTGGATGGTGTTGATGGAGAGCAGAGCAAGATCGGGTTCTTGCTCAGCATGGTGGATGAGGTAGATGTAGACGAGCTTCTTGATTTCGAGATTCGGTGAAGCCACATTCTTGACGACAGATGAAAAGAAAGGCAGGGTTTTGTGGTTACGATACATCATCTGCCAGCAATTAGCAAAAAAAAAAACTCCAGTTGAGAACTCCAGTCGAGATAGCATCAGAACGTCTTCTCTCCAAAAGCAAAAGCCAAAAACCCACCCCTATGACACGCCGCAATCCCTCCAAAACCTCTCTCTCGTTACGGCTATCGAGAAGCTTACGCATCTGATTTCGATCCAGTAGCCTAGAGCTAGTGCGAGCGCCTCGTGTAGCTTGAGCGGCATCAAGAGTGAGCTCTCTCGCTAAGAACAAAAAGCTATGTCAGCTTCCCAATATCAACCATGAACAGAACGCGGGGCTTTAAAACAAGTAGGGTGTAGCTCACCGGCCTCCAAAAGCCCAGAGATTCTCGATATTGACTCCATTGTCTCTAACCAAGCCGGAACGAGATGATACAGCTCTGTGTAACTCTTTGTGAAGCCGGAATGAGGCTCGTGGTTGGTGGCATGGGTTTTGCGGGAGAAGGAAGTTTATTTAGATGGATGGAGGGGATGACGTGCGGCTTAGAAGTACGAATAAAGTCTGGATCTGCAAAGAGCCAGTTGGGGTTTAGTGCAGCTGCTCACTAAAATACAGCTGAGGCTCCAGTATGAGAATTGACTCAACTAGAATCGTGGATCTTAACCTCACTTTATTATTCAAATCCTAAATCTAATAATCAACACGCTGAAATGTATATTCTATTTATTCAATTGGCAGCTCTTGAACTCTTTTATTCCAAAGCCAACGAATATGCTTCTTCAACACAAATCCCATACCAAGCCAGAAACACCAAAAGTATCCACTCAACTAACATATAGGCACTAACATTCATTATTGGATATCTTGACTTACATGAATTGCAAAGCAACAAAGGCTTTCCATCTTACAAACATTCTCCCTATAAACACCATGTCACCATCATCATCATCATCACCATCACCACCACCACCATCATCATCATCTCACCCCATAGTCCTCTCACCTGCCACCCCATCCGAGCTCCTCCAACAAATCATCTCTCATCACAGATATCCAACCACAATCCTCATAGGGTGGCCCAAGCAAACCTTTATCGAAGCTCTCGTCGAGGACGTCAAGCAACAGCTCATTTTGCCGGAAAACTACAATGAAGACAAGAAGAAGGGGGAGGAGGAAGAGGAAGCAGAATCACCACTTAATAACTCATCCACTCACCACCCTCTTCAGCTTAAATCCCTCCTTCAAACCGCCGTCTCTCGACACATTCGCCTCTTATTCGTCCCCAGCATCAGCCATCTCCGCGCATATCTCGGCACTTTTTCCGCCTCGGATTCAAAGATACCCCCTCCTCCTTCTGCTCCACCATCACCATCTTCATCACCATTAGGGGATTCAGATAATTATGACCCAAGACGTAAAGACAGGACGCCCATGCTACTCGTGTATGGCTTCCTAGAGCTTCATCGCGATGGCATCGACTGGTCAGCCCAAGGCATCGGGACTACGGCAGCGTATCTTGTTGAAGCGGCCGCAAGGAATTCTTTTAGAGCTGCTGTGATGGAGCCTAGGGGAGCAATGGGATTTGAAGTCTTGAGTGAATTTTTAGATGAAAGTGTTCCCATCTTGAGTGGCACTTCCATAAGAGACGATGGGACGTGGAGTGGACGAATAGTCCCGATTAGAGGAGTGCTCAGTCGCTGGTTTCGACTTGAATCATGAGGTGAAAGATGATATAAGAGAGCTAAGAATAAATAATATAAATATAAATAAATATGAATTTGAATCTCATACAACGCTCCATTTCCATAATCATAATCAGATCACTGCTCATCTCGTACTAAAACCAAGAATCATAACAAGCCCACCCCAACCTCAACTCCGGACCGTGGTATCTCTGCCCCTTATATATACGCCTTGAACTCTCATTGCCATCATGAGCATCCCAACATAAAAACACATATAACGCAGTGAATCTCAAAAGTCAAAATACAGGACCTTGTAAGAGATATTTAGCCGATAGTCTGCTCCATCTCAGTAATGTATAATTTGATATGAGCCTCCATCTTGAGATACTCGTCATATGCCGCATGAACTTCGGTTTCAATATTTTCTTTTAAATCAAGCATCTAGCCTGTCGTCAGTATCTCGTCGCACTCACACAAAGTAAAAGATGATTTCTTGAAACGTACCTTCTTCTCTGTCTGTTCAATCCTCACTCTTCGAATTTCCATCTCTTTGCCCTTATCCGTCTGCTCTTCCGTAAGTTTCTTGTGAATGGCGCGCAGCTCATGCATCTTCTCTTTGGCATCTTGGGCCTTTTGGTTACTCTGCTCACGCAGCTTCTCCGTCCGCTCAGTCCACTTGGCCAGCTGTCGTTTGAGCATTTGCTCTGCTCTCTCCACCTCGCGAGCGTTATTTCCCCTTTCTGACAACGCTTCACGCTGCTTTGTATTTTTAGCCATTTCCTCGTCCTCTTTGGCAATCTCCATGGAAATCTCTTCCAAAATTTTGATGCAAGACGCCACGTCAGTCGATACAATGGCAAATGAATCGGCCGAGGTTTGAAGTGCTCGTGCTCGCCGATCTAGTGCGTCAATATGAGCCTTGTCGTTATTTAGAATATCTCGAAGTTCAGTCAGATTTTCCTGGAGAGCCGACGGGCTCTGCAGTACGTATGGCCGCAGTTTAGCACTCTCTTGCTTCAACGTAATCTTCTCTTGTGTCTTCTGCTCTAATGAAGCCGTCAAGTCGCCCTTCTTCTGTTTTGCTTCCTCCAACCGTGCCGCCACTTTCTCTTGGTTCCGCCGGAGCTCCAGTAAGCGTCTCTTTAGGTCCTCATTTCGCATCGTCTTCTCCCGCACCTGAGCCTCCATTGCCTGTCGATTATGCTTCATATCTTCCAGCCTAGACTCATTTTCTTGGTTTTCCCCATAGAGAGTCTCTATCCTTGTCTTTGTCGTCTCAGCCTTGTTATAGTGTTCGTCAATGACGCTGGTCTGGGATTCTCGGAACCTGACAAAATTGATGAGATAGCTAAAGATTTTGACCAAACGCTCGTATGTTGGCTTATACAAGTCGTTGAAGCTAAAATCTTGAATGCCGCACTCCACCAACAACCGCCGCAGCGATACATAGAATCCCATCAGATTGCGCGTATCCGCTGATATGACATCCGAAAACTCGCCGCATATATCCTCTGCTGCAGCTCTCATCGCCGGCTCGACCGTCTCGCGGGTCGCATTGAGAAGTAGTTCGGCAAACCATTCAAAGATTTGTTGGACATGTGCTGGGTTGGGCTTCTGTAAATCGGCAATGGTAAAGTTGATGCCAATGTCGGTGATACACCCCACTATCTCACGGTCTGGTAATCGCATAAACGCGTCGGCTTCTTCCTCCTTTTTCCTCGATCGAGATTGTTGCTGCGCAGCAGGTATGATGCTCATTCTTGGATTGTACGACATCTTGGAGTGGCCAATGTGCGCAGGCAGCGCAATCGATTTGTTGGTGTTGGGGATAGCGATACAATGATTCTGTCTTGCGATAAGCTCTAGCATTGCTTTGTACAATCTTTTAGCGGTGTCGTGGGGTAAACATGTGAAACGCGTTGCTGCAGAAACAATTATCCGCACTGTTGTCAGAGCCACGTGACCTTACTACCCTGGAGCACTTGAGAGGAAATGGGAAATGGGATGAAAGTGCTTGACTGGAAGGACATGCAGTAGCTGGTGGTAGTGATCGATGTAATTGATTTGTATTGATTTAGTTAGTTAGTGGGAACTCGAATAGCTGGTATGTGGTTTAGTTCTAGTTACTGTCTAAATAAAAGTTGAGAGTGATAGATTTAAACCTCAATAATAAAACATTGAATCAGATGAAGTCACGAATTACGAAAGTCTCTACTTAGTATTTAAAACCATATGAACATTCTGTTGTTCTAAATCTCTTTTGGTCTGAAATAACTTCCGTAGCATCTTATTATACATTGAATCTAGAAAAGGAGCATCTCCATCTTACACGTTCAAGCTGCCTCACACTCCTCACCCATAAAAACCCCCCATTTCTAACTAAGTATTATGCTTCCTCAAAGTCTGAAGCAACAAAGGCGGGTTCGCTCCAATCATCTCATCCACCTTCTCCCCATTCTTAAAGAATAGAAATGTCGGCATGGCCCGAATACCCAGTTGCTGGCTCAGCTCAGGTAACTCGTCCACATCAAATTTGATAAAGTGAACCTTGTCCTTGAACTCTGCCTCATCAGACGCCCTAGCATTCCCTCTTTCGTTAGCAAAGCGAGAGATGTGATTAAATGAAATTTTCTTTTTCCACTTCTTATATAGTAGTGAGAAAGAAACTCGAGAACTAAAACATCAGACGCACTTTTCCAGAATGGGAGCAATGGCTTTGCATGGTCCGCACCACGTTGCGAAGCAGTCCACTATAACTGTATCTTGCGCCTTTACAACTTGGTTGAACTCGTCGGCACTTTGATATTTGTTTTTATTCTTAGTTTATGGCTTGATATTGAAAGAATGTTTTTTCATGACAGGGAAGGTTCAGCTCACGTCTTGATATTGTGTACGGCTTGAGCGGCGCGACTTGAGTGGAAGAGCCGTTGAGATGCGATGCCTTGTCGGGCGATCGTTGAAGCCGAACGGAACATGCGTGTTGACAACATATTGCTAAAAGGGCTTCTTAATGAAATCCTCTAGAGAGTGTATATAATAATGAAAGAGTAGTCGTAAAAAGGCGATTTACAATATGGGGTTGTGGTTCAAAGATGTGTATCTAGTGCCGAGTATGATGAGTAAATACTATTAGTTCCAAAGACAAATATGAGGTAAGCCGGCTCCAATTATTGGCTTAAATTCATTACTAACAAAATAAATCAAACAAACACGATATCAACACCAATCTGTCAATATTCCAACGAGATCTTTTAATTTACAATGTCTATGCCGAATGATTGGGTTAGCCAAGTTCTGCATCATGTAGTGGCGCAGCGATCCTTCAGTCGCCGGCTGTCAAGGGGCCTCTTAAGGCTGACAAGCAGGCTGAGCATACAGTGTATGGACATTATAATTACTGTAGATCAAGATCAGCTAGATAGAAGGATAAACCTGATCCAACTGCCTTATTTGGAGCAATCAGGGAGCATCAATAGTACTATAATTATAATAATATAGCACTTCGTAAAGCGCTATAGTGAACAGAGTACAGTAATGGAACTGAGTATGCACTGTATGAGTTCTATATCAGGGGTATTGATGTCTGGCGGTCTTGAATCTGACAGCTCATGCTGCTTATCACTATATATATCACAATAGCAAAACTTATTAACTGTTAATAATATATATTATGATTCATTGATTTACACCATCTGCTTCGAAATTCAAAGACATCAATGAAATATCTTCATCCCCATAAATCATGAGCCCACAGAGAAAACGCCGCCGCTCTCACCAAACTCCCACCCAACCATCATCACCACCTCATCACGTCAAAAAGACAAAGTTAGCAACCATATTCCAGCACTATCAGCCTTTAAACCATATTCATCAAGAAATAAGACTCATTGAACTATTACCAGGCAAACCTGGCAGTCGCATCACTGCCAATCTCCTCACTGTCTCACTCAATGACCATGACCACCCCCCTTATGATGCCCTGAGCTACTGTTGGGGCGCTCCCCAACCTTCATACGACATATTCATTCATATTAGCAGCAGCAGTAACAACAATAGCAACAACAACAATGATGCCAATGGGGATTCTAATAATAGCGACAGACGCTTAGTTTCATACCCATCCGGTCGCAATCTCAGAAAAGCCCTAGACGACCTCCGGCAACAAGACCGTCCTCGTCTAATATGGACCGACGCAATCTGCATCAACCAAAAGGACAACCTCGAAAAAGCCTACCAAATCCAACTCATGCGAGAGATTTACTCTCGAGCGCGTGTCGTCTGCGCCTGGCTCGACCACAGCGTCCAGCCCAGGGGCACTGTTTTTGACGACCTGGAGAAGCTTGGTAAAGGGGTCGAGCTTGGCGATTATTATGACCCGTCGTATTGGTATCCCGTGGCAGATATTTTCCGGAACTGCTACTGGCGCAGACTGTGGATTCAGCAAGAACTCATACTGGCCACCAAAGTCGATGTGTACTGTCGACGCGACGTTTTCCCCGGCGAGCAGCTATTGGAGTTTCAACAAAAGGTGAATGTGGTCAAGGTGCAGGCTACGAGGGTTGATGGACCGGAATATGTGCTTTCGCGGTATATAGACGAGGATATAGGCTCCCTTAGTCCTATGCCTGAGGTTTTTGGCGGAGGAATCATTCGTGCAAGAGTAAATATGCTCGAAGGAAGAGACGCTCAAAACGCCTTCACCACGTCATCATCGTCAACCAAGCAGGTCAAAATAACTAGATCAATGCTGGGCTCTTCCCTGCTTAACCTCTTTCTTCAAACTGCTGGCCTGCAAATGACTGATTCACGAGACCGCCTCTACGGAATCCTTGGCATCGCCACGGACGTTGATCACGACGGACTTGGCCTTGAAATCAACTACGATGCCTCCCCCGTCTGGGTCTACGTCCAAGTCTTCCGCCACTTCCTCCATCGATACAAGAGCCTTAGTTTCCTCTGCTTCAATAGAAACAAAGAAAAGGGGGGAAATCTTTCCCGTCAAGGCTTCCCCAGCTGGATGCCTCACATAGACGTCAACTGGAGTATGATAAACGCCAGTAGAGCTTGTGGTAGCGCTGATCTCTCAACTACTACTAACATCGTCTCAATTGATACAGAGACTTTCTTCCTTCACGCGCAAGGTATAAAAGTGGACACGATAAAACACGTCCTAGAGAGTGACGATGGGAGGTTCAGCTTGATCCCCATACCCGAATGGCTACACCAAATAGAGTCTTTCTGCCGTAAAGCATGGTCAGGTACAGATTCAGATTCAGCAAAAGCCTCAACCTTTACCTCCCCATCTGATCCGCCTCTCTATGAGAGAGAAGACGTCACAGCCGCACTGTTCCCCTGGTCCAGCGTCCCCCGCTACAAAGTCATGTGGAAACTCGACAAGCCCGACCCCCAACGCCGCGCTCATCTCATCCGGAGCCTCCTTGCCGCAGCCCACCGAGCCGACAAACAGGATCTCTCCGTTGATGATATCATATACGGCGGATATACCCCGCCGGATATCATCCCATCTGACGTCCGTCAAGAATGCTACCCTCTTCAGGTGATGATCAATGCCGTGGTCTTGATCGCCACAGAGGCATTGCGCATAGGGAGCATAGCATGGACGAACGGCGCCAAGGCAGGCGATGAGATATGGATCTTGTTTGGGTGTCGTATGCCTATGGTTGTGAGGCCAAAGGATGGACATGACGGGGGGCGGGGATTGCATTATCAAGTAATTGGCCCGGCTGTGATTCCGGGGCTGATGCGCGGAGAGGCAATTGAGCTCTTGAAAGCTGACGGGGTTGAGGAAGAGATAGTTGGTACTACTATTATACTTGAATAGAGAGATAGTACTACTATTAAGCTGGAATAGAGAGATAGTACTACTATTATACTTGAATAGAGAGATAGTACCTACTACTATTATACTGGAATAGAGAGATAGTACTACTATTATACTTGGATAGAGAGATAGTACTACTATATACTGGAATAGAGAGTAAGTACTACTATATACTGGAATAGAGAGTTAGTTAGTACAACTGTTCTGTTATACAAGAATAAGAAAGATAAGAACCTCGAAACTTCAATGCCTTGAACCACGAATTTAAAAAGTGCAATCATATATTATTCAACCGTGATACATACTTCCTTCATCCTATGTGCCATATGCTCAACAAGTGGCATCGAATATATATATGTACAAAAAAAAGTCTCTCCCTTCACCAAACAGATGATATCAGTTGGATGAAGATCAGAATCTCGATTCAAATGGCAGAATTTGATTTTGATGATAAATAAAATCAACCTGCCTCGCAAAATGAAGCCTTCTATAGTATTTGTCAATTTTTTTTTCTCTCTCTTCCTCTTCCTTTCTTTTTCTTTTACTTTTTCTTTTTCTTTTTCTTTTTTTTCCCCTCCCCCCCCCTACCAACGATAAATTGAAACCATTCCGCTCCGCTCCTCTATTCCAGACTGATGATACTGATCGGATAAAGAAACATAGACAGACCACACAGAGAAAGGAAAAATAAAAATAAAAAAAAGAAAGAAACTTCCTCCATGTGGCCTTTCTTTGTCTCCATCCATCCAGAAGTCGATCTGAACAGGAAAGGAAGCAAAAAAAAAATCAAAATCGGTCATAATAAGAAATCGAAAAATAAAGAAATAAACCATCCCATTTTTATGCTTTATCACTTCGTCCGGATACCCAAGCTTCCGGAACGATGCGGCCTCCCCTGAAACACAAAGACGAGCTGTGAAGGAGTCAAGGTCTCCTTCGACAGAGTGGGTATCAAATCTGGTATATGTGCCTGTAAAAATACTTGGGAATCAAAAAAATAAAAAAATAAACGCAGATATCCAACGCCAGTCATAGTCGTCAAAGGTTGTATTGTACACCAAGATGTTCGCCAAGATAGTAAAACCCGAAGATGGCTTAATCTGCAATATTAGATTCTGATGATGGAATCAATGTCGAAAGAGCTCCCCGATTTAGTTGTGTAAGTTTCTTCCTCTTCTCTTTTCCCCTCGTCATTTCTCATATTTTTCTTCCCTTTTCTCTGGTTTTTTCAATTTTTTTTTTTTCAATGTTCATCTTATATCTTTTTTTTTGGTCATGATTTGAAAAGAGTGAAATTTGATGAAAGAGTGACTCGGGTCAGATATGGCAATACAAAAGAAATGGTCGTAATATGCATCATTGAGGTTCATCAACTGCTGATAGTTAAGTAGCCGAGACCATCTAATGTGCTGATTTTTTTTTTCCTTTGCTGGTTTTTCTTCGGTTTTTTTCTTCTTCTTCTTCATATTCTTCTTCATATTTCGTCTGGGGGGACTCTTTCGACTATTATAATCATCAGTTGTCTATTATGCGTCAAATTCTGTACCGTTCGGTCTCTCTTGGCTCCTCCTCTTGTTATCAGTAGATGCTGACGGGTGTATGTCCAGCAGTTTCGCGCTTCCTGCGCTATAGTTGCGACCGTGAGTTGGGCCTACACGCACACTCGTAGCGCGTTGTAAATCAATCGTCTCTTCAATACTTGGAGAAATTTGAGAGATTGGGGAAATGGGAGGTTCAAAATCTTCTTCGTCTCCCGAGTCAATGTTAAGCAGACCTTTGCGACTGTGAATGGTGTCTCGATTATTATGTGTTTGAGTGATAATCTGCGGCTGAGCACCAACAGCGCCCCACCGGACTTCTTCATCCATAAACTCATCTCCGTCACTGCTCGGGCGGCCCTCACCGGACAGGCGGGTATTGAACGTCAGAACAGTAGGATCAGGGCTCAGGCGCGACATGTAGTCATCTTCGGTAATCTCAACGTCATCGTGTACATCGTGTACGCTATTGCTTGGAGAGTCTGGTCTGCGGTCTTGTTCTTGGTGCCTGGATCGAACTCTGTCACGTATAGATGGCATCCTTTGGCTCCTTTGACTGCCAACTCTTCCCGAGAGCCATGATCCTTCTGAGTCAACAGATGCTAAAGACATTGAAAGATGCGGTTCATTCGATAGGTTTGCTTGATGCGGAATTTCTATCGAATGTTGGACAGAAGTCGGCGTATCGTCTCGCATAATGGGTAGATGATTTGGTTCGGAGCTGGCGGACTTGGATTCAGCAACACTAGCAAGTGACGGCTCAATGTCGGGCGACTGAAGGCGGGATTCAGGTGGCGATAGGGGAAGCTCTGGTAGGTCTTCTCGGAATCGAGATCGCATTCGCTTTGGCGCCCCTGAGCCTGGCTTGCTTGCTAAATAGTTGCCCGTGAATGATGGAACAGGCGATTCACTGCTTCTCGCCAGTGATTGCGCCTGGGCTGCTGCAGCTGCAGCTGCCGACATTTCTTCACGTGACGTGTTGGAAAACGAAGATGGCCCGCCAGAGTTGCGGCGACTTCTCATACCCCCCCACCTGAGGAATGTAGAGAAAGAGATGCGAGTATTCTTGCTACTAGCTTCAGAACCTTTTCGCGTCGCGGCATCATCGTCAATTGCTGAAGACGTCTTTTCCTTGTCGGAATCAAAAGTCGATCTTGATGTAGATGTCTTGGGCACTACACCACCCTCTAACCTGATGATAGGCGGAATGGCTGGAATAGGCTCCTCGGGCTTGTGTGTGGGCCAGGTCATGTTTTTAGATGCTGATGTTGGTTCTGGTTCCCGTGGTGCCGTGTCTATTCTGTGGAACGTCCCGAGGGGCTCATTTGGCGGCACCACCGGAGGCTTCTGGGAGAATTCCTCCACATCGGACATTGGCTCTGGAGAAGAGCGTTGCTTAGACGAGGTCACAACGGTTGATGGAGGATCGATGCCTAGACCGACTTCTCTGCCGATAACTCCTCGTTCAAGGTTTTCTGGTGGTGGAGTTCCAGCTTCTCTAGCAGTTGCTTCCTCTTTCCTTTGCTTCTCAGCCTTGCGTGCCAATCTTTTCTCCGTCCTCTCTCGCTCGCGCTGTCGATTTTTTTCCCGTCTCCTTGCATCCCTTTCCATCAGCTCACGTAATTCGCCAGCATCAAAATCGTCTGCCAGATCATCAATGCGCTTATGCGCCTTGAGCGTTTCTTCATCGAATGGTCTATCAGCGAGCTTCTTCTTCTGGGAGCCCGACCGTGTAGGCACAGAGGCGTGTGACGGGAGCATCCGCGAGCTCTGCTGATATCGTAGTGTTGGCCTAGGTGCTAGAGCGTCCAAGGCAGACACTCTATACGATAAATAATCAGAGTCAGAGGAGAGGCGAGAATTAATTGACATGGGGATAGGTAAAGATGCGTCAGAGGCAGGGCTATCCCAGGGCGCCCTAACTCCTAGAGTCTTTGCACGCTTGTGGTCATGTTGTTTTGAAGGAGGACGGGTCGCCAATGTTTCACTGGTTGCTCGTGCTGGTGCGAAAGTGCTCATAGCTTTAATCTCTGCTTCTCTAGTGTGATCCTGTCTCTTCCGCTTGCTGCTCTTTTTTCTCGAGGGTTGATTCCCACTTTGCTTGTGATGTAAGGTTGGTACTCTCATTCCCCAAAAAGGGTTTTGCGCATTCGCCTCTGCCAAGTGCTCATTTTGGCTAGAGACTCTAAGCCCCGGATGAGCCCTGTTGACATGAATCGCATCCTGGCGGTCGGGAGAGAAGCTAAATCTTGGTGCATCGCAGCTTGGTCTCACAGGAGTGAGTGTGGTCGCAGCGCCTCCCGCTGCATTTCGTACAGGAGCGTTTTCGAGAGCGGCGCTGCTGCCAGAGCGTTTCTCGGAGGCCCTGGTCCGAAAAGGCCATAAGGCCATTTTGCCTAATTGCTTAACCTCGAGGGCGAATACCCTCCTCCCTTTACTTGCGAGTCGTCTTGGTAAAGGTGTACTTAATCCGTAAGTCGAGATCAAGTGAATCGTGAAGCAGCATGATGGTCGTTTTTTAAAGACTTTAAAAATCAACGTTGAGGGACTTGGCAGACGCGCATGAAGCAACAAGGAGTCCGGCTGCAAAACACATGCCACGAGGCGCGTCAACCGAGGGCGTGAAGATCAGGCGGTTATAGCTCGTATAAGGAGTGAATCGGATAGACTGGAGCGTTTACATATATATATATACATATATATATGATGGTGTGTTTGGTGGTAGCATTCGATGGGTTGAGGAATTGGAATGAATCCTGGTCTCGCCTCTCAGTAAGGCATGTACTCCGAATGTAGAACCCAAATAAGGAAGAAAAAAAAATTAATTTTAAAGAAGAAAAAAAAAAGGAAAATTGAAATAAAGGATTGATAGTTGTTATCTGGATTTGTTGTTGAGACGTCTTAACGTACAGGTCAGGATGCAAATAATGAAGTTAAGAAGTTAAAGACTTATCAAATGTCAGACCTCTTGTAGAGGAAAGAAGATAAGATCAAAAAAGGGCCCTAAAAAAAAGAGAAAAAGAAGTGAAGTGGTAGGGTTGAAAAGGGAAGAATAAGGAAAAAAAGCAGGGAAGAGGATGGTGGAAGCGGCGTCATTTAGCGGATAGAAGTTGCATCGATAGGCAAGTTGTAGAGACTTTGTAGAGGGGAGGGGCCCTGTGGACGCTGATCCGGCCGGCCAGAAGTAAAGTGCTCTCTGTACCTGTACTTGTTCCCGTAGTGCCACCGACTGGCCTGTGCTTTACTTGACCAGGGGCTGTTTTAGCGTGGGCTTGTGTGGGTGCAAAATCGGAGTCGAGCCTTTAGTCCTAGTTGGGCAACTCGGCAGAAGGCGATGACCTATAATAGTACCTACGGCGTACGAGTAGTGAGAAGTAGTGAGGGTACAGACTGACCTGTACACTGTACATTCTGTAAGGTCAGAAGATAGGAAACAACTTGCAATTGAATTGATATCATATGCTGGAATTGAGGTCTGCGTGGGCTAAATTTATCCACAGAGGGCGCGCTGTTTGATGTCTAGGCATTCATTCCTCTACGGCAATGGCACGGTACTAGCGACATTATGGGGATAGTTGCGGTATGCAGTGCGCTGGATCAAGTTGAGAATGGCTGGCAGTGCTTTTTCTTTTTTTATTTCTTTTTTTTATTTCTTTTTTTTTTCTTTTTTTCTTTTGTGAGAGAGAGCACGAGCCCATTCATTTGATGTCGGGCAAATGCTAGGAATAGTATAAGTAGGCTTCAATCGAAACTGATACCCAGCCATACGGAGTAAAACAGCCCGCAAGTGTTTACCGGAGAGAAGAGCACGAGCCCATGCGTTTCGTATGGAGTACTTGTAAAGGTAGGTAGGTATGTACTTAGGCAGTACCTGGTTCGGTCCTCGATGCATGCGCTGCACGACATGTACTTGTATGTATATGCATGCGCTGAGAAATGACGGCGGCTACTTTGTACCTTGCCTGAACAAGAGGTACCTACAGAGTACTGAGATATTTCGGGCTTGATATGTTACTGTGGCATGCTTTTCCCCATTTTCCCTAGTGAAGCAGCATTCTGGAGTTAATAATGCCGGAACTTGTCATGGTCAACGGTAGTAGTAAGTGGCGAGAAGCTTAGCACTACAAGTACACTTTATGGAGATGGGTTGCCTGCCAGCAGTCAGAGGTACAAGAAGCAGCTGCTATTATAAGTACCACATCATTTCGGACCTATAAGAGGTACAAGCTTGTACTGCTTGCTCTAGACCTAATGTACAGACAGAATACCTAGTGGGAACACGCAAAGGACGAAAAAAGCAGGCGGGGTGGCAGGGGGTCGCTCCAAACTCCAAAGCAGTTGAAGCGCAAAGCACCGAAATGTCATTTGAATGTTCGACTCGGTCAGGCCAAGGACCCTGGACTCCAACTCCCCCTACAAGGTCCGGGCGGCTTAGAGGGGTTGAGGGGCTCAATTACTGTACCTACAGTACCTACGAGTAAGGGCACTAAGCCTACAAGGTTACTATTTTACAGTGCGCACCGCCAGTGTCGCCAGTCTCTGCCCTACCCGCGCCGCCTTTTGCTCCAGGCGACGTACGAGTACCTACTACTTCTAAATACTACTACTAGGTAGGTAGTAGGTACTGCACTGTACTCCATAGAAGCTTACAAGTTGCTATTTTCATCCTGACAATGTCTCCGAACCGCAACAACAAACAGCATGAATAGATAAGATACTTTGTATAGTATACATACAACTAGGTTACTTCTTTTTACGGAGCACTTCGTATAGGTGCCCCAGAGTTGTGTTGGCCATGGACTATTTGCCTTTCAGGTCTGGTTCAATTTGCGCATTTCTCTGCTTCAATACTTCTGTAATTTGTTGTACCGGGTACGTAGTACAAGTTAGGTACTGGGTACTCACTCCTTCATGCACCGGGGCAACTTCGCTCTCCAAACCGAGTGGCTTACAATCAGTACGGAGTACTTGTACTTTGTAAATAGTCCGGTCATGCCCGGTCCGTGTTTGCAAATGGCTCTCGCAAAAGTCGACGTAATCTGCTCCGTACTACTATTGCGAGAATAAATTAGAAAAAAAAAAAAGAAAAAAAGAAAAGAAAAAAAAAGAAAAAATAAGTTGGAAAATTAGAAAATTCAAAATGCAATGCAGTGAAAAAAAAAAAAAAAAAAAAAAAAAAAAAAAAAAAAAAAAAAAGCAATCATATGGCCATTTCCGCAGCGGCCAAGTCTTCTTTTCAGCCATTCACAACGTCGCCCGCCCGGCCTCCTCTGCAGGAAAGAGGTGTGATGGATTGGAGCATAATGGACAATCTCAACGAGCTTCACCAATTGAGAGTCGCTGAGGCTCGCCACCTCGCAGCCACAATCTATGCTAGTATTGGTTCTGCTATATTAATGGAATACTCGGACCAGTGCCTATCGGGGAACCAGCTCCATCCCTTCCGCTGTACTTGCGCGTGTAGATTGTGGTGTGTCCATGCTTTCTAGGCCAACTACTCCGTACTCTCAGAGACAAATAAAGAATAATAAGAGCACAGATTTCGCCATCGACTACGGAGTTGTACAAGTAGTATGTAGATATTCACTCTTTACTCTTTACTGATGAAAATCTTGAATATCTTGATTTCAGGAAGCAGACGATTCGATTCGCTTGCCTTTGAGACATGCATGGACATTGATGCTTCTCTTCTCCCCGATCCCTTGCCCTCGCCCTCTTCCTCTTCGCAGTGAGACATGTTTCTTTCTCTAGTTAGGATCCACCTCCCACCCCCCCGGCCATTTTTCATTTATTACTTGTATGTTAGTGGCTTCATGGACGTCTCAGCGAACAGGCACCGTCATCTTGCAAGTACGGAAAAAGATACATACATACTACTTCGTACGGAGGACTATACATAAGTATTGTACTGTAACGGTTGAGATCTCGAGACGCCATCCCGATTATCATTAAACGTTCTCTGATCCAGTGACGAGGGTACATATATCAAGTACGTACATGATACCCCCCGTCTCGTACATTCTGGCAACAATACCTACCTGAGATGCCAACGTACATTCATCATTCAATACTACCTTCAACAACCAACCCGCTATTTAACTACATCCCCAACCATGAATCAAGCAAGGTAATACTCCATACAAAGCAAAGAAGAAGAAAAGAAAAAAACTTCAACGCCGCAATGGAGCAAAAAAAACCCCCAACCTTTTAGCCTCCCCATGCAATCGGTTGGTCCGTTCGTCCCAAATCACCAAGGCACGGCGGAAAATGCGCCTTCAGTGACTTACTACTTACCTAGTTACCTACTATGGGTTTTTAAAAAAGAAAAATAAAGAAAAAAAAGAGAAAAGAAAAGAAAAGAAAAGAAAAGAAAAAAAAGGTACTTATACGCTACAGCATGACTACATGTACATTGCATGGGAACATGGGAAAAAATAACTTGTTACTATTGCGAGATGCCCATTCTGTCTCTCTTTTATGCGCGTGCCTTCGTATCACTGAGGAACCATGAATTTGTCCCCGCAGTAGACTTCGTATTCGTCAGATGGCAAATGCCTCGACAAAACTACCCAAGACTGACTGAGTGACTACCTTATCCTACCCAACTGGAACTTGAAGAGGGAAAAAGAAAGAAATTTGAAAAATTTAAAAAATATTAAAAAAAATATTAAAAATTTGGACCAAACAAATGCGAATTTTCCCCATAGGAGAAATCACCTCTTCTGGCCAACTACCATGTCATCGTACAGTATACTCTATTTAGGCACTTTGGTGATGGGGTCACCAAACCTTGGCTGGCGCTCGAATATACACGCGACAGCCCGCCCCACGTCAAGTGCCCGCTCATCAGCTAGAGGGAGAAAAAGAAAAAGAAAGAAAGAAAAGCCGGTTCCATCCGTGGCTGTACTTGTGCTCTGTGCTCCTCTGTGCTCTGTTGCTCTGTATTCTGTATTCTGTGCTCTCTGTATTCTGTACTCTGTACATTGTACTCTTCTATAATCCAACACACAAACAACTTTGACATTTGAAGTGTTACATACTGGTAAGGGCATGCTTCCTCTCCGACAGGGGGGAAGGGGGGGGGGAGAGGAGGAGGCTTTGAAAGCTTCCCCCTGCGGGGGGGGGGGGAGAGGAGGAGGCTTTGAAAGCTTCCCCCTGCTCCTGTTCGATCCCCTCGAGAGGCCCTTTGCGTCATGGCCTGGCAACCTGGACAGACCAAACCCATTTAGACGTCGCAAGCTTTGCAACCCAATCCCACTCATCGATTGTCAAATCTTATAACCAAATTAAATCCATCCAAAAACTAGAAGACGTCATCGTGGCCAAGCATCAACGCTGAAAGAGCTAAGAAAAGGGCTCATCACTCACTCATCAAGAAAAACAGGCTGCTGAGCGAGCCCTGCAAGTATGTACGTGCTAGTGGCATCAAATCCAATGCCTTCAACGTCTAATCTAATAATGCTCGAATACATACATACATACATACATACATTGTTTGCCATGTATGAATGAAGCTAGTAACTCCCTCCCATACAGGACAATCCCAAGCTAATATTCGCCCGTCTCGGCCGACGTCGATACCTCCCTTACCTTGTCTACGGAGCGATCGTATGGATGGAATATCTATGATACGTACGTGCGCGTCAACGTGTAGCTAATGCAGCGTTGGCCTAGAGCCTCGCTTGCAATGCCAATTTGCAGGCGACAAGTCATCGTTGCATTAATACCGTGGCTCTCCAATTGCATTTGGCCGTGCTGTGCGACACGTTGGACATGCCCTATCTGTGTTATGTTGTGCCTTGGTTAGGTGACAAGACAAAAGGCTTTTTTTTTTATTTTATTTCGGTCTTCTTTGGCCCAACTAGCATAACGCCGCTTCTTCACGAATTTCCTTCTGTACGCGCTCGAGATCCAACATTGTTTTGCCAGCAGACTGAGAGCGCCAATCCGTATCTGCATCCCGACAAGAAGTGTTGGTTAGCCAATATTTACCTGCTTCGGACAAGCATCCTGCAAGTAACCTAACCTAACCAAAAAAAAAAAAAAAATTTACTCTCCGCCAATCCTTGAACCGCCGGGCCGAGCTTTTTTTCATATTCACGGTAGTTCGGGGAGATATAATTTTCGGTGTGCCACCACAAACGGCCGCCAATACAACGACTCCCCCCATCATCTCAAACGTCGTGCAACCTGTAAATTTCCAAGCGGGAGGTTTGCCTAGCTTAGCTACCCGCCCAGAGAGGGAGGGAGGGAGCGTTGTGCCAAGAAGATGGCTGTAGCGGCACAATTCTCTCTCGCTTCTCAACGATCATGGGAATCCGTACTTCCTACTACTCAGGCAAGGCAATAAGTCTATACGGAGTAGTGAGTCTATACGGAGTAGTGAGTCTATACGGAGTGGTAGGTATATACGGAGTAGTAGGTATATACGTATAGGTACTTTATACAGATATGTTATATGTTGTACAGCCAGCCAGCTGTGGTGATTTTAACAATGTCCCTCGCCTTTTGCGTGTCCTTGGAACTAACCAGATGTGAGTATGAACAGCAAACAACATGGGAATCTCAGGCGAGAAGCAGCATTCTATCTGCACGTTCCCTACCCGCCCTGCCCTGCCCTGCCCTGCAGCATGAAAAATTTCTGTCTCGCAAGCTTCCGGGCGGATGATAGACGACCACGTGGACGGGATGGGACATTTCATTAGGGCGCGACTTTTTAATCTCGGTCGTGTTGTTGTCTCATCAACTGTTAGGCTAGATGAGACGAGGAGTTGATGCATTGGATGATTCATCCCATTCCCCTCATTCCCTCCCTTCCCCTTTTTTTTTTGTTGTCTAAATTTTCCCTTGATAACATGCTTGGTTTGGTTTCTTTCCAAAGGAAACCGTAGCATCAAGTTGTAGTTCCTATTATTACTCAACGTAATCTCGTGGACGTAATTAGCTCTGCAGCCCTTTTGATGAGTAGACACATAACTGGTGGAACGGTCTGATTACTTGAAAGGGTCTTGTCCTACCACCCCCTTTTTATTTGTGCAAGGTCCAAGGCCAAAGGATCATCGACCCAGCAAATCTAATGGAGGGCTACAGGAGTACTTGTTGCCACCAACTTAAACTGCTATTCAAAACATGAATCCAAGCACTAGCTATTGTGATTGCTATGGCTATGTCTGTGTCATCGATTTATAAATCGGCTTTAGCCTTGGCAACTCTACTCTATTCCCTTTGAAACGGATGTTGTTCTTCATGTTTCTGCCTGACCATATCTAAGTGTATGGTAACATGAAGGCTATTATATTATTATATATGTTCACTCAATCTGACAACCCTTCGAGATAAGCTTAGAAAGATACCCTGAATAAAGCTGGGGATTCTTTCCGGAGACACTTTGCGGCTAACCTATTACAATGACTTTTTCAAAGACTTAAAAACTGATTCTTAATTAATAATTACGACTCCTCTTTTTAAAGCGTCTGTTGAATCGAATCGAATGAGCATCTCCCCATAGTTTGGCTTTATACAATCAAGCACTACCAACATGCAGCTTCGCTTACAGTGCTCGATGCAAAATCTTTGCTAGACTTAGATCTATAAGTCGTATATCAACCAACTTAGATATGCGTTTATTCAACATGTAAATGATTCGAGATGTGAACTTTTAGTCTTTGTATGTTTTGATTCTGGGGTAGTATCTAAAGGAAAAAGAATCATGTGCTTGAGTGGTTCGACGAATGCGGGGAGAGACGCGCTAATTCTATGCCGACTCCGGTGTCGCTTCCGTATTTCAACTTCAACTACCATTTCCATTCTAAAGGCTTCTGTTTCGAGACATCTTAAGTAGATAATCTTTATAATCTGGTCTTATAACAGTTGGGTTTTTTTTTGTTCTTTTTGAACTTCATTCCTCTTGATCAGTTTCTCAAATATGGTGAATACAATTGTCGTTGTAGGGTGAGATCCCAAGTGCTCCATGTTACGCCTTTCCTGTCTTTCAAACCTCTCTGTGTATATGTTATTAATAAGAGACGTTGATCACAGAGCCGGCGTGAGCGGTCTCACTTCAGCGCTCCTACTTTCAAAGAACAAGGCCAATAAAATCACTGTGGTTGCGAAACATATGCCCGGTGACTATGATATTGAATATGCTTCTCCATGGGCCGGAGCCAATGTGTTGCCGTGAGTCTATACCTAACTGTATACTTACAAGGGGTTTTATATAATTAATTGATCGTGTGTAGAATGGCCTCGGAGGAGAATAGCAGATGGGAGCGCCGTACTTGGCCAGAGTTGAAGCGTTTGACGGAGGAGGTTCCTGAAGCGGGAATTCACTTTCAGAGTAATTGCTTTATCTGCCCCCCCCCCCCTTCTTCTAACTCTTTAAGCATCATCAACTAACTAGGTACGTCTTTACTTACAGAAAGCCGTGTTTTTAGACGACTAAAGGATCAGCAAGATGATGGTTTCCATCCAATGGATGCATTGTTCTCAATAGACCCTTGGTACAAAACCCTCCTTACAGACTATCGCGAGTTGAGCCAGAATGAAGTCATCCCAGATCATGATTCAGGATGCGAGTTCACGAGCGTTTGTATCAACACCGTCGTGTATCTCTCATGGCTCGTCGGCCAATGCGTCAAGAACGGCGTCGTATTTAAAAGAGTCGCTCTATCCAATATCCACGATGCAAAGAATCTAAGCCACACAGGTCAGCCGGCAAACATCATCATCAATGCCACCGCTCTAGGCTCTCTCAAGCTCGGAGGCGTTCAAGATAAGTCCATGGCACCTGCTCGTGCCCAGGTAGTCCTCGTTCGGAACGAGTACCATCCCATGGTTGCTACGTCTGGCAGTGATGACGGCCCCACGGAGATGACTTACATTATGCAACGTGCTGCTGGTGGAGGGACTATTTTGGGAGGAACTTATGACTTGGGTAACTGGCAGTCGGAGCCTGATCACAATATTGCATTGCGCATCATGAAGAGAGCTGTGCAGGTTGCGCCGGGGCTGACGGGAGGGAAAGGCGTTGAAGGCTTGGACATTATTAGACATGGCGTGGGATTGCGGCCATACCGCTATGGCGGAGTGAGAATTGAAGAAGAGGTTTTAGATGATAAGACGTCTATTGTGCATAATTATGGGCATGCGGGCTGGGGATACCAGGGGTCTTATGGATGTGCAGAAAGGGTCGTGGAGTTGGTGAATGAGATTCGCAAGAGGAACGGAGAGAGCTTGGAGGGGGAGCCAAAGCTATTCTCATGGGATCAGTAGTTATAACGCATACCTTCATCTACTAACTCTTATCTATTGCAATAAATTTTCAAGACTCAAGTAAATAACAAGAGACAATCTTTTTTCTTTTTCTTTTTCTTTTTCTTTTAAATAAAATCAAATAATATAAAAAAACAAATTTCTTGTCAGTCTGTAACTGTTGAGGTCCGATAAGGGGGGTCTCTGAGAAGTGAGACATATAAGCGTGCATATGCACGTTCCGGGGCTCTCCCTAGTTCATCTTCAACGCCAAAAAAGACTTCCACGTTGCAATCTTCATGGCGCTACTACAACGACAAGCCGAAACAATTCATATATAAATCTACAACATACTTCATTATCTATTAACAGCTAGGAAAAAGAGTTGAGAGAAATAACGATTGCCGTTTATTCGATGACAAAATAACGATAACGTCGGAAAAAAAAAGAAAGAAAGAAAGAAAGAGAGAGAGAGAGAGAGACATCATCGTCATATGGCTTCTCTCATAAAATTCGTGTCCGACGTCGCCAATGGCCGCCATACGCTGTCGAAATTCATCCCCTTGGGTCTATGGTTCGCAGACGCCATTCTATGCGGTCTAGTTATTTGGAAAGTGCCATGTTAGTCGTGGTGTACGGTCCCTAGAAGAAAAAAAAAATTGAAGATGATCACAAAGATGAACCTTTAAATAGACATTAAAACGCTAACAATGTGGCCTTTTTACGAAATTTTCCCTTCGTTTTAGATACTGAGATTGACTGGGTTGCCTACATGGAACAGGTCACGCAGTTTGTTAATGGAGAGCGAGACTATCCCAAGATTCAGGGCGGCACGGGGCCTTTGGTCTATCCGGCGGCTCATGTGTACATTTACACTGGACTATATTACTTGACTGACAAGGGCAAGGACATCTTCTTGGCGCAGCAGCTCTTTGCCGTTTTGTATATGGCGACGCTGGGTTTGGTGATGCTATGCTATTGGAAAGCCAAGGTGAGTTTTGTTTCCATTAATGGGAATTCGTATCCAGTCTATGGTGAGAAAAACAGTCACTAAAAAAATGAGGGAATGCAACTTGATGATAGGTTCCACCGTACATCTTTCCACTCTTGATTCTTTCAAAGCGGCTTCACAGTGTTTTTGTCTTGAGGTGTTTCAACGATTGTTTTGCGGCATTCTTCCTGTGGCTCACCATCTTCTTCTTCCAGAGGAGAGTATGGACGCTGGGTGCCATAGCATACACCATTGGTCTAGGTGTCAAGATGTCGCTGCTCCTCGTTCTTCCTGCCGTAGCCGTCATATTATTCCTGGGTCGTGGATACAAAGGAAGTCTGCGACTGGTGTGGTTGATGGTACAGGTTCAAGTGGTTCTCGCTATTCCTTTTGTCACGACAAATTGGGCTGGATATCTTGGCCGAGCATTCGAGCTATCGAGACAGTTCAAATTTGAATGGACGGTCAATTGGCGAATGTTGGGCGAAGAGCTATTCCTTTGCCCAATTTTCTCTATAACGCTACTAGCATTCCATGCCATTTTCCTGCTGGTCTTCATCTCAACTCGGTGGCTGAAGCCTGCTGAACAGTCTCTCCTCGGAGTAGTACCATATATCATTCGAGGTGTTTCGCCCTTCACAGCCCAGAGAGAGGTTGAAGTTTCCAACCGAGTCGTCACCCCCAGATACATTACGTCCACCATTTTATCGGCAAATGTGGTTGGTCTGCTGTTCGCCAGATCGCTTCATTATCAATTCTACGCTTATCTAGCGTGGGCAACTCCATTTCTCCTGTGGACAGCGTGCCCAAATCTTCTCGTCGTGGTTCCGCTGTGGTTGGCACAAGAATGGGCTTGGAACGTCTTCCCCAGCACCCCTCTTAGTTCAAGCGTCGTAGTAAGCGTGCTGGCCATGACGGTGGCTATGGCTTTTGTAGGCTCGGAACCGAAATCTCTTGCTCGTCAACCACTGGGCCCATCGAAACCAAAGCAGCTATAATTGTGGTATTCCACATAGCTAGAAACAGCTGCGCTATTGCAAAAAGTCTCTTGTTTCAGTCTTCTTCTTCTTCTTCGTCGTCGTCACTGGGCGGTAGTTTTCCAACATTGGATTCATCGTCATCATCGCTGAAATCTTGAGCGCTTTTTGCGAATTCTTTCGGCCTAGAGCCTTTCATTAGTTTGCAATTATAACATCGAGTTGTGGGAACCAAAATCATACCAATACGACTGTTTTCGCCACAGTTTCTCATCACGTACGACATTTACAATCTCGCCAACCGCTCTGCTATCCTGAGTCCCCACTGGATAGCCCTCGGCTAGGACAAATCCACCGCGTTTGATCCATATGGTGTTGCGAAATCGCTGAGCGAGCTCGAGGACAACAGATTTCTTGTTCGGCATTTCACAGGTATACAGATTGTTTCCTTCGGGCTTGACTACCCGCACAACTACCTGGGTAGGTTCCAAAGTATCAGGCGGAGTAAGAGCCTCTTGTGCGGCAGCGAGAACATTGCGCTTTGGTCGAGCCATGACAGCTTCAAACGCCAATGGATATTAAAGGATGAATTATCTAAAGAAAAATGGCTGTTAATTTTGGTGGACGGAAATAGACCGGGTCTTACTTGGAGGGGCAAAAGTCACCGATAGAAGATAAATTCTTTGCGATAAGGATTAAACTAAATTTAGCTACAGTATATAAACTTTTGAGGTATCCGCCGCGGAAGTTCCCCATTAGGCGAGACCGTTTCAGGGACCGAAGTCGTTCAGTCAATGACCATTCAATGCAAAATATTATACGGCCAATGGGCGAAATACGGGGAAATTATTTTTATCCGAGAAGTCGTTTCACCTTTTAGCCTTTATCAGCTTTCTCGTTAATCGCTTATGAATCCGAATATACGGAGTACCTACGGAGTAGCTAACTAGCCCTTCTAGCTACTCCATAAGTCGTATTACCAATCCTATCCATATCACGCGCTCACCATGGCTTTGAGCTTAAGCTGCTCATATTACGAGAATCTTGATTGATGGTCCGTGTGAAAACTAAGTCTCTTACATGGCATCTATCACTGCGTTCTCGCAAGCCGGCTCCGTCCCGGCCACACGGAGTAACAAGGCCGAACGGTGGGGGGTGGAGAAGAAAGCCGATATCGTTTCGACCCGCATCTTTGTTAATTCTATCACATCTCGTGGCCCCCAGATTTCCCAGCAGCATGATAATGGCTTTTCAACATGGGTTCCTGTTGGTTGCAATCTCTTTATTGACCGAAACTGGCCATTCCACTGGGTTAGGCTTATTCGTTCACGAGACCCTTGTGAAAATTGGGCCGTTTTAGAACTTTGTTTACCAGATAGTTAGGTACTACTCCTTGCCAGCTGGTTTGTGGCGGACGGAAAATCTTTCCTATATATCTACTTACCTTGTCTGAGCTCATCTTAATTCATTTACAATTTCACATATACTACTTCACTTTGTTGTCCAATGGTATAAATTTTTTTAATTTTTTTTTTTTTGCATTTTCGTTAGCCATAGTGATATCTTTTTCTACCATGGACGCAATTCTCCTGAGAAATCTCGTGGAGATTCAATCTGGTCCTCCTCCTGATGAGGCAACAAGGCCACTCACAGCCCCGGAGAAGGCCTACCAGAGGACACATCATGGAGCTGCTTATCAGGAAGAACTGTTCCAGGTGCAAAGAGCAACTACTCGTACTGATGAACTCCCATCCGGGGTAGTCACTCCCGTGACAGAAGATCCCGACCTTGAGAGAAGCCGGCCGGCTAGTCCAGTTCCCGGAATTGACGCCGTGGAGGTGGTGCCCAGCGTGTGGGAGCCATTTATGAATCGCTTTCGATTGTTAGCTGTTTGCTTGGCTAATTTTGGCAATGCGTTGAGTGACAGCGCTGCTGGTGCTCTCATTCCTTATATGGAGAAGTAGGTTCCCCTTTGTTGAAATTGTATGTAAAAAGAAGAAGAAGAAGAAGAAGAAGAAGAAAAGAACACTGACTGGCTCCAATTGGGGCGGGAGTTTAGACATTATGGTATTGGATATGCCGTCGTATCGCTCATCTTCGTCGGTCAAGCCCTAGGTTTCGTCTTCGCCGCCGTCTTCCTCGATAGTCTCCGGGCAAAGCTTGGTAGAGCCAAGCTCCTGGGCCTAGGTCAGATGCTAATGGCTTGTGCATACATTCCACTGGTTGCCGCTGCGCCGTTTGGGGTTGTGGTCGCTGCATTCTTCTTCGTGGGCCTCGGCATCGCCATCAACGTCGCCATGGGTAACATTTTCTGTGGAAGTCTGCAAAACGCCACGGTCATGTTGGGCCTCTTACACGGGAGCTACGGCATTGGCGGCACATCAGGTCCGCTGATTGCAACGGCTCTGGTTACTATTGCGCATACGACATGGAATCATTACTACATCATGACGATGGGGATTGGTTTCCTGACGCTGGCAATGTCCGTATGGGCGTTTTGGAGATTCGAAAAGGAACAGGGAGCAGCGGCGCAGGAGAGAGAGTCGGGGCCCGATACATCAGCGTTTTTGGGCATGTTTGCCGCGGCGAAGCTGCGTATTGTCCTTTTGGGATCGATTTTCATCTTCGCCTACCAAGGTGCTGAGGTCTCCATCTCTGGATGGGTCATCTCCTTTCTGATCAACACCCGTGGTGGAGATCCTTCATCCGTAGGTTACGTCTCCGCAGGTTTCTGGGCTGGCATCACCATTGGACGCTTCTTCCTCTCTGCACCAGCGCAGAAAATTGGCGAAAAGGTCTTCATATACGGCCTTGTTATCGGAGCGCTGGCCTTTGAGCTTTTAGTGTGGTGGGTTCCCAACATCATTGGTGACGCTGTTGCCGTGTCCATCGTCGGCCTTTTACTGGGGCCTATATACCCTTGCTCGGCCGCCGTCTTCATGAGAGGCATGTCTCACCGCGATACGCTGCCTGGTATGGGGGCTATCAGCGCGTTTGGTAGCTTGGGCGGTGCAGTGGCGCCGTTTATCACGGGATTGTTGGCCCAGGCGGTTGGGACTTGGGTGCTTCATCCGATTGTGATTGCGTTGTTTGTTGTGATGCTGCTGTGTTGGTATGGTATTCCATCTGAGACGAAGGAGAAGCAGTAAATTATGTGGATGACATGATGATATATTCGTTGTGGGAAAAAAGGGACTATTCGTGGCGTTTATTTGGGATGTGTTTAAAAGACAGAGCGGGATTATGTTGAAGTAAAAATATAAAATAAAAAATAAAACGTATCTACTTACTATTGAAGAGTTCTATGTGCTTGTTCAACTATCCTGCCGTTTCTATAGAGAATATAAGCCACCATTTTCCCTTTATGTTCACAGATAAATCTAAAACCTCTATAGATGGTATCCAATCCCAACCAAAGGTCTATCAATCTCCAATGATTCGCCTTTTAAACACCTTTATATGAAATCTCAACAACTTTAACCGCCCAATCATACAAGCTGTCAATTATATTCGACCCTTGGCCGCATCTTGGACGGTAATATTGCCAGCAGCAATATCCTTGACCGTCTGAGTAATGCTCGTCCAGTCGTTGAACGTGACGAAGGGGACGTTTTCGTTTTCGCACCAAGTCACCAAATCTATTTCACGTTTAATTAGTATCTGTCCAACAAAAAAAGGGTTCAAATAGTCAAAGATTGTCCGCGTACCCTTTCCAGCCTTTGCAAAGAGCAAATCTGTTTCCTTGGCAGCAGAGAGATCGGAAACACCGTCGCCAGCGTAAAACATGGTTGGTCTGTTGGGAAGGCTAGAATATTTTCGAATCTCGATGGACTTATCGTGACCGTGAATGCTGCACCGTGCTGTTAGTACCAAGATTTTAACAATGGAAAGAAATGACAAAAAGAGATTTACCTGTCGTCATGGTAGACAATTTCCCAGCCACCTTTGTCGTTGAGACTTTTGCCTTCTCTCGCCCGCACATCATTGCTCACAATCTGAATGTTCCATCCCGATCCCAGCAACTTGTCCAGCAGCGCCCTGATGACTGGTTCCATGCCTCCACTCAGAATCACAATCGGTACGTTATTGTCTTGAGCCCAATTATAAAAGTCCCTGAACCCCGGATCAAGCTTGATATTAGCCAGCAGAATGTCGATGCACTCGTTGAATGGCGTGGTAATGCTGTCCAACATCTCACGGAACGAGTCGCGGAAGTGAACCCTGCCGTAGAGCGTATCTGCATTACCCTGCTTTCGCTTCTCTCGGCCATAGCCTAGGTTATCGGTCATGTAGTCATTAGAGTCGGCGGTGGTGACGGTGCCGTCGAAGTCGGTGAAGAAGATGAATTCGGGATTGGTGGCCATGGCCGGAGTGTCGTTTGTGACGGAGCCCATTCTGACGACCTGGTAATGGAGTATATGTCTAAGTAAAAACAAACCCAAGAAAAAGAAAATGTCGTTCTATGCAAAGGAGAGAGGAGAGAGAAGATAGACAGACTGTCTCTTTGATCGAAGAGAAGACAAAAGGTTGGAGGGGCAATGGAGGGGCAGACGTTGCGATAAGAAGATGGCGATAGAGAGAAGCGAAAATACCGGAATTGATGGACTTTGGTTTATTAAAGATCCAAAGCGATTTGGAAATTTGGAAATTTATAAACAAAAGAAAGGAAAAAGGAAAAAGAGACACACCAAGACCATCCCTGCACCGATCCGACAATTAATCTAAGAAATCCGCGGCGTCCATCGTCCTGACATGGCGCAGATCAGCAATCAAATCAGAGGCCATTGAGACTCGCTGTGTCGTCATTCTAGCGGTTTCGTTGGCGGCTTCACCTCGTTGAGTGCCCCGCCAAAACGGCTGCCCTGACGGGGACAGGGGCCGAATACCCCGCTAGAGCACTACTAGGGTAGGTCAATTCAGTGCCTCAAACCCTGTAATCTCAGTAAGGGAGGTTTTGACTGTACCTGGAAATAGTCCTGATGCTATAACATTGTTTAGAGCTTTCACAAGCCTCATAGAGAGTTTAAACTTTAAAATATTTTATTCTTGACTAGTCTAACATCTTATAAATAAATTCCACGTCCCCCAAGGATATCAATGTCAACATCTTCATCTGATAGCACTGGACTGGTCATATTTCTAGCACTCGCATGCCCACTAAGCCGCTCTAATGCGCTGTAATAGTGGTCGGCGCGCGAATTTATGCGAAGGCGGTCTACGCCAAAGAAAATTTAAAGGAAAAAAAAATGGTGCCGTCGAGATCGGCCCAAAGAGCCGGACACAACCGGGGAAGCTCTTTTTTTTCTTCTCCCATAAATGTGGAGGTTAGGGGTACATTATCGCTCACACTTGTAAGCTGGTAACTGTTTGTCTCTCCATGTCAGCTTGTGTGTGCGTGTGTGTGTGTGTGTGGCCGCCGCTCTTTTTTCCCAGGTGACCACGGCATTGGGTGTCAAAGCAGGCCAGCCGAAGACAGGACCAGCCATTGATTGTACTGTCTTGGACAACGCAAAACTACCCTCCGGAAAAGCTTTGCAAGGCCTGGCGGTTCGTGCCTTTGAGAACAACCAACCGCCGCCGGTGCAGAGGCTTTCTAGCCCTGTGCTGTCAGAAATGCAACCTTTTGGCCGTGCTGTCTGGAGACATGGCAGGATAGGGCTCGAATTGGCAGCAGTGAGGCCTCGGCCTGGTGCATCGATAATAAGCGGCACCATCACCACAGCCCGATGGCCCAAGGCAACCACTTGTCTGCGCTACCATATCCAAGCCATTGCCTATCCCGCACGCTTCTATTCTTCTCAACCACCATCAAACGAAGGCGATAAGCCTCTCAATCCATCCCAATCCGCCCCCAAAGTCGACAAATCGGCTTCAACGGCCACGAAAAATGTTGATGCCGAACCAGCCGCTCCATGGTCCCGGCCAAGTTGGCTTGAGCTACCATCCATATCAGAGGAGAGACGGAGCGTCCTAAATAAAAAATTTAGCATCATTATGGATAATGTGCAAGCAAAGGTCCTTAATGCGTCACAAAAGCTTAACGAAATCACCGGATACACCAGCATCGAAGCCATCAAGGTGGAGAATGAGCAGCTCGAGCTTGATTTAGCTGAAGCCCAGGCTCGGGTCCGGTCAGCTAGACTAGCTTACAAGACGTCAAACAACAAGCGAGCTTCGACTCAAAGGGAAGTGACTACACTGCTTGCCCGTAAGGATACTTGGACACCGACGGATCTTGAACGGTTCACAGAACTGTACCGTACAGATCACGTACTCGAGGGTGAGGTGGTTTCAGCACAGGAAAATTTGACTGAGTCCGAGTCGGACGAGCAAAAGCTAAGCCAAAAGCTCAGCGCTGGTATCTTGAAACGATATCATGAAGAGCAGATATGGAGTGACAGGATTCGACGGGCCTCAACGTGGGGTACCTGGGGTCTAATGGGCATGAACTTCATCCTCTTCGTAGTGCTACAGTTTGTTGCCGAGCCCTGGAGAAGGAAAAGATTAGTCAAGGGCGTTGTAGCGGAAGAGAAGCGAATTCTAGAAGACGTTCGAGCTGAATTGGCTACTGTCAAGGTCAGCTTGGATAAGATGGCCGATGCCGCCGAGGCAGCCAAGACACCTGACAAAGAAGCTCAAAGACTCTTCAATCTAGAAAAGATCAAGGAGGCGTGGCGTTTCACCATGTCGGGAATCTGGATACGCAACTTCCAAGATTTGAAAGAGCTTTTGTTACAATGGAAAAAGCTTATTACGGACCCTGATATCTGGAAGTCAGGATTCGAAGACCTGATTAGCGAGCGCCAATTGGACATGCGCATGCGGGATGCATCTGCTTTGGTTGTTGAAGGTCTTATCACTGGCATAGCGATCACTTGGAGCATAGGAGCGTTGTTTGGACGTAGATGATGAGGACAGATAGACATGTATTCTAACGATTCGACTCTGATGTAAAATAGACAACTAAGTAGCTAGCTAACAGTACCATTTGGTCCTTGAGAGATATGCAAGGGACTTGGGGCATATTTGTATATACACATCCAGTACCTTATTGCTTTGAGGCACGACGCCAACGAATATCGGGAACAATATTATATATACAATGGGTTTTTATTGAATTGTTCTGGATATTATGAGCCTGATTTGTATTCTCATTATATTATTATTATTCAAAATAAGATTGATTTTCTGGGGTGATGGCGGTGCCGGTGCTGATACTGATGCATGTGGCGGTGGCAGAGATTGGGCGCTTGAAGTGTTCCATTCCCAACTATATCGATTCGAGGTTTCAAGCTCACCGACGGCACAATAGAACCGCCGTTTCAGCTGCCACAAAAGCGCCCAGCCACAGCCACTTACTCCAACTCCCATCGCCTACCAAGACAAAGACATACTCACTCTAACTTGTAATATTCAATCCAGTCGGTGTCCAACCCGAAATAAAATATAACTAGTTTTCAAACGACAAAATTATCTAAGAATTAAATGAAAAGTCTAATTCCTCCTTGACGAAGCAGCCATTCGCGCCCCTCATGGTTGGGATGACATGGGGCAACGTTTGTTCCGGACTTCCTATCCGTCGGTATAACGTTATCCTTGGAAGATACAGTTCCTAACCGATATCCTTCCGTATATTACGGAGTATAAAATCTAGGACTGGAGGTAGGACTTTGTTAGTGTTCATATTCGCTTTCGCTTGCTAGGACGCAGTCGCACAAACAAAGCCTCGTCTGTCTTGATGCTATCTAGTGCACTCCACCATTTTGATAATGGCTATTTATTTGTCTATTTTAATCAAATCAAGCCAGTGAATGCTATCACATTACATGAAGTGGCTTGATGGAATGTTGGATGGCGCATTTGTATGAGTGGCCTGACTGGATTTTGTATTGGTCATTAGAGCTACTCTTACTCTTATAATAGATTACTCTTATAATAGATAGACATTGTATTACCTTATACCAGTACGGAGTACCTTATGTATGCATCAACTACTGTTATCCATGTACTCCGTAGTCGAGTTGATCTTGTGTAGTAATAATTGAACGATTGCGGTACACATGAAGCAATCTTACTTTGAGTATCATCAAAACATAATGCAAACATGAACTCATCATGACCAACGCAACAAATAAACATGCAGCAAATACTACCGTAGTACTACCTACCTAGTATTTGCAATTCTAATGACCAATGCTGGTTCTTGTTTCTTGTTGTTGTCCGGCCACAGTTGTCTAAGACAGTCTTGGAAAGGCCGTTTGTATTCAGAGCTTCTACAGGGTAGTTCTCGCCCTTCCCTAGCTTGGTGCCACTTGATCACGTATCTCAAAACATGGCGTGGAATCACTAGATGATAATTGAGCTTGACTCATGATTTCACAACAGGCGAAAGAAATCTAGTCGACCGGTGTGCGGCACAACATTTAAACTCCGTAAATGAAGTAGGCGTCAAAGACTTTTGGATTAAAAGCATTTGATGTCATGTATGAAGTACTTCGTAGGTGGTGGCTTTGTAAAGCAAGTCATACTGGATCAGTGTTGTGTATGGCTCAGCTCAGCGTCGGGTCAGTGAGCCCTCTTCTAGGAACCTATGTATGTAGGCCTCGTAGCTACCTGCTTACGGGCATATAAGGTACCTGCGTAGGTAGTTGGAGGGCGTAATGCCTGATGCTACAGGTACTTGGGGTCTGTAATACTGCATGTACTCAGCTTGAGCCCGCCACGTTGAACGGAGCCTGCAGCACCTACAAATCAGCCCTTGAATCTCTCTCTCTCTCCCTCTCTCTCTCTCTGTGTGTACTCCGTACATTCATTTGATTCCCAGGTTCACTCATTCTGCTCGTGCATTTGATAACAAACCCCGCCACATGCCTAGCAACTCTCTTCCCCCCCCCATCACTGACGACATCCACCAACTCTTACCACAAAACACCAACCTCATAAAGAGAATAAGGCACTTTGGTCCTCTTTGTATTTTTTTTTTCTTTCTCTCTCTCTGCCCACCGCTCGAGACTCTTTCACCTCTCCCCAACATCCCACCCAGCAGCTTCTTGTCACCACTTCCATCGCCTTCCCCCTCTTTCTTTTCTTTTCTCCTCTCTTTCGCCTGGCTCGTGGTGTCGTTCTCTTAGAGCTTGCTTGGCTTGATTTTTTTTTTTTTTTTTTTTTTTTTTTTTTTTTTTTTTTTTTACTTACTTATCCCCTCATCATTATCACCATCAGCATCCCTCCTCCTCTCCACCAGTTATTCGTCTTGCGCGTACGCATCGCGCTCCCCGCACTTTCGCCATGAATGAGGATGAGGCAATTCGGAACATCACCAAGAAGATTGAGCGGGAGAAGGCTCTAATCAACGCTGCCAATGCTATGCGTTCGCAGACCAACAATGAGGCCGTCCGCTCTCGACTCGACTCCCAGATGCGTGATGGACGCAGGAATCTCCAGTTCTTTGAGGAGAAGCTGCGGGACATTCAGATACGAAGGGTTAGCCATGGCATGGAAAGCGTGGCTCTAGGTAGCGGGGATGATGGCAACGGTCCCCCCGCTCCACCGCCCAAGGATGCCTCTTTATCGTCGTGGGGAGACCAACTGTCGTTTGGTTCGCAAGGTCAGGGTGGTACACCCACTGATCTCTTGCCGCCTCGTAATGCCTTTGCTGCTCCAGGTCCTGGAGCTGCATCTAAAACTCGACCCAACTTTACTAAGCTAGGTGCGTTTGCAAGGAATATATTTCTTCGATCTTGCTCCCCTTCTCCCCTACCTATGCACCCTTCCCCTCTGGAGAGCCTCTTTGGACTCTTTGGAGAAGCTACTTACTAGCTTTGACTAACTATTGCTGGTAGATCTAATCAAATACGATACTCCTTACCTTGGCCCTCGAATTCAACATATGCTTTCGCAAATCCAGTTTAAGCTCAATGTCGAGGAGCAGTATCTTAAAGGCGTCGAGAAAATGGTGCAGCTTTATGGCATGGAGGGTGATCGGAAGAGCAAGGCTGATGCGGCTGCTCGTAGGGTTGAGAGCAAGCAGAAGATCCTTCTCTTGAAGCAGGCATTGAAGAGATATGAGGAACTGCATATTGATATGGACACCGCCGATGCTCAGGATGGTAAGTAAAAATATAACACCGAGGCAAAAAGGAAAAAAAAAAAAAAAAAAAAAAAAAAAAAAAAAAAAGAAAGAAAGAAAACATGGCGCTTCTTCAAATTTCTTTTGCCGTCCGCTCGCTTACCTGTTTCTCATTAGATGATTCGATCAATACTCCCAACCTTCGCAAGCCTCTGAGCGGTCAACTTTCTATTCGTGTTGTGGCAATCAAGGACGTTGACCATGCTACGACGGCAAGATTTGCTCGCGGCCCCGAGACGTTTGTTGCCGTTAAAGTCGAGGACACTGTCACGGCTCGTACCAGGGCGTCGAGAAATGACCGTTGGGAAGCTGAATATCACAATATCGAAGTTGACAAGGCCAACGAGATTGAGCTTACAATCTATGATAAGCCTGGCGAACATCCTATGCCCATTGCCATGCTTTGGGTTAGGATTTCCGACATCGTCGAGGAAATGCGCCGCAAGAGAATTGAGGCTGAGATGAACAGTTCTGGTTGGGTATCTGCTGACAGGATGGGTAGCTCTGGCGCTGCGCCCTCTCAGTTCCCGATGAGCCCGACGCAGGGCGGCGGTTTTGGAGGCACTCCCCAGACTCCCGGCGGCCAGGGTCAAGCGGCACCATTTGGCGACCCAGGCCCTCAGCCTCAAGTTGTTACTGGTCCTATTGACGGCTGGTTTAACCTTGAGCCTGCTGGGCAGATTCAACTGGAGCTGAGCTTCGTCAAGGAAAGCCGTGACAAGGGGCAGGTAGACCTCGGTCTGGGACGAAAAGGTGCCGTCCGACAGCGCAAGGAAGAGGTTCACGAGATGTTTGGTCACAAGTTTGTTCAACAACAATTCTACAACATTATGCGCTGCGCCCTTTGCGGCGATTTCCTCAAGTATTCTGCTGGCATGCAGTGCGAGGATTGCAAGTACACTTGCCATACCAAGTGCTACTCCAGCGTTGTCACCAAATGTATCAGTAAGAGCAATGCGGAAACGGACCCAGACGAAGAAAAGATCAACCACCGCATTCCGCACAGGTTCCAGCCTTTCTCGAATGTGACGGCCAATTGGTGTTGTCATTGCGGTTACATACTGCCGTTCGGAAAAAAGAATTGCAGGAAATGCTCAGGTAAGCCATCATGTTCCTTATATTCACTCTTTTTTTTTCTTTTTTTTTCTTTTTTTTTTCTTTTTTTTTCTTCCTTTTTCTAAAGCATAGTGTTTCTAACAACAACTTAATAGAATGTGGCCTCACATGTCACGCCCAGTGTGTTCATCTGGTCCCTGATTTCTGTGGTATGTCTATGGCTGTTGCCAACCAGATTCTTGAGGGTATGAGAGTCCAGAAGCAAAGACAGCAAAAGACGACGTCGCTATCAGAAAAGACACTACGATCTGGCACTTCCAAGAGCCCAACGACGACTGGACATACCTCATCTCCGTCATACTCGGGCACCAGCGCCGGTGCGGGTTCGGCGCCTGGGACTCCCTCTGCTGAGGCTACGGAGGCTGCACGGCTCATGTATGCCAACCAAACGTCCCCTCAGCGACCAGAGCACCTCGGTCGTACGCCTTCTGACCTCTCCGCTGCCGCTGCAGCTACTGCAGCCATGGCCGCGGCTCAGGCCGGCCGGCCTGGCTATGATGCCGTACAGCAGCAGGATCCATATGCCCAAGGAGGGCAGTACGGCGCCCCTGCGGCTCCTCAGCATCACAAGTACAACCCTGCAGATTATGCCAATGTGGATCAAGGGTTCTCCGGCCAGCAGCCAACTCAGCAACGACCTGTTCAACAGCAGCAGCAACAGCCTGTTCAACAACAACAGCAACAGCAGCAGGCGATGTCTCCTCCTCAGCAGCCTCCTCAGCAGCCACCACCCTCACAGCCGCTGCCTCAACAACCGAGTCAGCCCCAGTTCCAGCAACCTGCTGCCGTTGTGAAGCCGCAATCTCCTGGCCCCGTGTCTCCTCAGGGAACAAGTGCACCTACTGGGCTTCAGGGTGGTCAACGAAAGGCTCTGCCCTCTGCTACCGACCCTGGTACTGGCGCGCGCATTGGTCTCGATCACTTCAACTTCCTTGCTGTTCTTGGAAAAGGAAACTTTGGAAAAGTCATGTTGGCGGAAACAAAGCGATCGAGGCGTCTGTTTGCCATCAAAGTTCTTAAGAAAGAGTTCATTATTGAAAATGACGAAGTGGAGAGCATAAAGTCTGAAAAGAGAGTATTCTTGATCGCCAACAGGGAGAGGCATCCTTTCCTGACCAACCTGCATGCTTGTTTCCAGACAGAAACGCGTGTCTACTTTGTCATGGAGTATATTAGCGGTGGTGACTTGATGCTTCATATTCAGCGAGGACAGTTTGGAACAAAACGAGCGCAGTGAGTGGATCCAACGGAATCTTTCTGTTCCCCCCCCTTTTCCCCCCCCCCCCCCTTATTCAATATCTTTCCTGGATGGGTGACACCTACTGACACAATCTGTTTAGGTTCTATGCCGCTGAAGTCTGTTTGGCGTTGAAGTACTTCCATGAGAACGGCGTCATTTATCGTGATCTCAAGCTCGATAATATTATGTTGACGCTTGACGGTCACATCAAAATCGCTGATTACGGTCTTTGCAAGGAAGATATGTGGTATGGATCAACCACAAGCACATTCTGTGGAACTCCAGAATTCATGGCTCCAGAGGTATGAAACTATACAATAAAAAAGCTTTTTTACCTCTCTCTCCTTTCCTTTCTTTTCCACTTTTTTTTTTTTTTTTTTTTTTTTTTTTTCTCTTTTTTTTTTTTTTTTTTTTTTTTCATTTATTTCCTCGCTTGGCAAACAATAGTGTTAACAACTGCTAGATTCTCTTGGACAAGAAGTATGGCCGCGCGGTCGACTGGTGGGCCTTTGGTGTTTTGATATACCAGATGCTTTTGCAACAGTCTCCATTCAGGGGTGAAGACGAAGATGAGATTTACGACGCTATTCTCGCCGACGAGCCCCTTTATCCGATTCACATGCCAAGGGATTCAGTCTCCATTCTTCAGAAACTCCTTACCCGAGAACCTGACCAGCGTCTCGGAAGCGGACCTACAGATGCGGCGGAAGTCATGAGTCAGCCATTCTTCCGGAACATCAACTGGGATGACATTTACCACAAGAGGGTACAGCCGCCGTTCTTGCCACAGATCAAGAGTGCCACGGATACAAGCAACTTTGACTCGGAGTTTACGAGCGTTACTCCTGTTCTTACACCGGTCCAGTCTGGTAAGTCAAAGCCCTCGTATTTTTTTCTTCTTGTTCTGCTACTAGTCCTATGTCCTATCTTCTCTTTTGTTTTAAAATCATATACTAACACAGCTATAGTCTTGTCTCAGGCAATGCAAGAAGAGTTCCGGGGTTTCAGTTACACGGCGGACTTGGAATAGAAAAGGTGACAATAGTATTCACCAAAACAAAACTTGTTACGAAGTTAATGGTGGTGGCATCTCTATAGAGGTGAAAATTCTCCCGTCTACATCCCAATTAGAGTATGACGCCGCGAAGCGTCTGATGGATGATAGTCGTTGGGTGAGGGGTGAGGTATACCTATAGGGCTGGAGAAAGTTTGGTAAGCCTCATATTCTCTAGAAGGCATCTATTGTCTTTCCCACTGGTTGGGCCGTGTTTTATGCGTTCTTGCGCTTTTTCATTTTTTCTCTTTCCAAAGCAGCGACTCTTTTTTTTTTTTTAATTACAAAAAGAAAAAGGAAAAGCAAATCTGTTTGGGGTTTGGGACTTCGGTTTTTTTTTTTTTTTTTCCAAAGCAGCGTCTTTTTTTTTTTTTTTAATTACAAAAAGAAAAAGGAAAAGCAAATCTGTTTGGGGTTTGGGACTTCGGTTTTTTTTTTTCTTATAAAAAAAAAAAGAGTATCCCTATTCCCCCCCTTTCTTTCTTTTGGCGAGAAAGACTTATTATTTGATTGCTTAAGGGATATGTTAGCGTACGAAGTATACCTACTAATAGAGAATTGACGCTATGGCTATAAACGAGCTTGAAAGATTGCGAGTGATGTTTAATTAAAGAATATATGTTCCATTGCATTGAAATTCATAATGATTATTAAATGTGATGATGAGATTGGGATCTATGTGTAGAATATTTACAAAGTACAGGATCCCCCTTCCCCTTTATATCTATTTTTTTTTTCCTATTGTATTTTTACGTTTTATTGCTCCTCCTCTTTGTTTTAGTTAGTGTACTCCTTTTGCAGCAGCTTGGCAATGGTATTGAGCCTGTTTTGTCATTGTTAGTACTTGAGATCTAAAATATCTTCCCATGTATAAATAACTTCATGGAGTGCTGAAGAAACTTTAAAAAAAAACTTACTGAATGTTGCTTGTGCCTTCGTAGATGGCACCAATCTTGCTGTCGCGGAAGAACTTCTCAGCCAGACCCTCGCGGACGAAACCCATGCCGCCCATCCACTCAACAGCGAGACCACTCACGCGGCCGGCAACCTGAGAGGCATAGAGCTTGGCCATGGCGGCATCCCTGATAAAGTCCTCGCCGGCCTCCTTCTTGCGAGCGGCATTGTAGACCAGGGCGCGAGCGGCGGCAATTTCAGTGTAGGATTGGGCAAACTGGTGCTGCATGCCTTGGAACTCGCCGATAAGGGAGCCGAACTGCTTGCGGTCGTTCCAGGCGTATTTGACGGCATTTTCCCATGAGCCGAGGGCGAGGCCAGTCATCTGGGCGGCGATGCCGATGCGGCCCTCGTTCAAAATGCTGATGGCGTACTTGTAGCCTTGGCCGCGCTCACCGAGAATGTTCTCCTTGGGGATGAAGACGTCATCGAAGTTGAGCACGCAGGTGCTGCTGGCACGGATGCCGAGCTTCTTCTCCTTTTTAGCGATGGAGAAGCCCTTGGTGCCTTTTTCGACCACAAAGGCGGTGATGCCCTTGTAGCCCTTGGAAGGGTCGAGGTTGGCGAAGACGAGGAAGATGCCGGCCTCGACGGAGTTTGTGATCCACATCTTGGAGCCATTGAGGGTGAAGCCATCAGCGGACTCAGTGGCGCGAGTAGCCATGGCAAAAGCATCGGAGCCAGAGACGGGCTCAGAAAGACAGAAAGAGGCGACGGTGTTGGTGGCAAGGCGAGGGAGATAAGTCCGCTTGATGTGGTCGGATCCCCATTTCATGATGGCAGTGTTGCAGAGGGTGTTGTGGACATCGCACATGACGCTAACGCTGGGGTCGACGCGAGCGAGCTCCTCAATGGCAATGATAGCGGAGGTGAAGTTCATGCCGGCACCACCAAATTCTTCAGGGATTTCGATACCCATGAGGCCTTGCTCGAAGAGCTGTTCGACGACGACTGGATCCATGGCTTCAGCCTCGTCCATCTCACGAGCTTTGGGGAGGATGACCTCGGTAGCGAATTTAGACACGGATTCAGTCATGGCGGCTTCGATTTCAGAGAGGTGAGTGATGGGAGTTGGTGGGATTTCAGAGATGTCGATAGGAGGAGGAGATGATTGAAGAGCAGACGTTGAAGAGAGGTGGCGGAGAGAGCTTGTATTTCGATCATGTTAGGCGAGACTTTTGAGAGCTGGTTTCAAGAGGCTTTTTGGATTTATCCTTCTTCTTACTTACGCATTGTTTCGGGGAACTGAACGAGCAATACCGGCAGCGGTGGAAGTTCTTTGATGAGTGAGAATGCGGCTGCTTCGTAGGGCAGGGCGTAAAGCCCGTGTAAATGACGATGACATGTTTGTAGTCAATTGTACTTGTACTCCGTACTGACTTCTAGGATCAACCTTATTTATAGAAACGACAACAACGACAGAACCAGAATAGAATAGAGCCAAAGAAAGTAAAAATCAAAAAGTAAATGGAAGAAAAAAGAAGAAAAAAATCAATCCAAAGAAACCAAGACAATGACCAGATAAAAAATGCTCGGCAACTTCAAAGCCGCCCGTTCGGACCGGAGTTCCTTTGTCCTCTGTATATGGTGGAGGCTCAGCCGAGGGTAACCTTATTAACCAAATTTTATACCGGTGAGGGCGGGGCATGAAAGGTTAAACGTGGGGTTTCGTCATTTCAATTCCGAGCTCAGCTTAAGAAGATGATCTTCCGGTGATTAGCCGCGCTGAACTTGGAGGGAACGGGAGGTACCGATTGGTGGGGGGGGGGGCCCGTATTCCTATGTATGTATCACATGCTATGAAAAGTTAACGCTTGGATTTCCTTTTGCTTTTTTTTTTTTTCCCGGAATGCGGTACATCTGAGGTTCCGGATTTAAAGGTCATGTGACCTTTTATTTCAGCCCACTTTGGCGTTTTGGTGTACTCGTAGAAGATTTGGTGATGGGGATGATGATACTAATAGAGTAAAGTTAATTTATCACGATCTTTGAACGACTAAGGACTGGGGGAATCAGTCCAACCAAATTGCGTTGCCCAACATGGTCAGCACAATATTCAAGCATCTTTTGTTCTCCTCCACTACACGGCAATCCCTCACAACCCTCGCCACAAAGTCAAGCTCCTCGCCCTCAGCCTTCCGAATACAATCCTCATTCTCATTCTCGCCCATATCCATCTTCCGCGCCGCCTTCTCTACGACTCCCGCTCCGCAAGCAACCCTCAACCAAGTCCTGCGCGGCATTCGAAAAGGTAAACGAGCTCGCCACGCCGTCTCTCCTGCGCTCTCCAACACGCACTGTCCGGCCCTCAAGGGCGTCTGTCTGCGTGTGGGTGTCGTTCGACCCAAGAAGCCCAATTCGGGAGAGCGCAAAACGGCGCGTGTGAAGCTTTCATCCGGAGCCGTTATTACGGCGTATATTCCTGGAGAGGGCCATAATATCCAACAGCATAGTGTGGTGCTTGTCAGAGGGGGGAGAGCGCAGGATTGTCCTGGTGTGAGATATCACTTGGTGAGAGGGGCATTGGATTTGGTATGTTTCTTTTGTTTCCGAATGAGTTTTTTTTTGTTTTGTTTTTGTTTAGAATTGCTAGGACTGACTAACCACTTTTTTTTTTCTTTCTCTTGTTAGGCTGGAGTGGCGAGTAGGACGACGAGTAGGAGTAAATACGGGACGAAGAAGCCCAAGAAGGCTACTGTGGGCTGAGATGGCCTTATCCGAAATGATCAAGAGAGAAATATTGGCTAGACATTGAAGGTCATGTGCTAAAAAAAAAAAGAAATTTTGGCTTGACATTGAAGGTCATGTGCTAAAAAAAAAAAAACCAATAGAGCAGCGTGAAGGGGGACGACTTTGCCATGAAAACCCCGAGTTATTTGTACAATATCAAAATCAAGATCGAAGATGCGAACCTACGTTTCAAGGTGAATCAAGACCAAAATGTGTTAAAATCAACAATCCCACAGCACCTCCTCCGTTTCACCGTATATTTACATCAGCAATGATTGTCCAAATAGTGTTAAGCCTGACAGACGCCCCTTTATACCTCCCGCAGTTTAAAAAAAATTCATTCCCTTTTTTTTTTCTCTTTTGCCCTGTATTTTATCCGTTAATGCTGTTGAGATATATGAGACCTGCCTGCGAATTGAGCTCAAGTATGAATTATCTAAGCGTATTCGCGCATCCTACTTGGACCCGATCAATTCCTAGTATTTATTCCTTTTAATCCTGTTGATTTTCATAGCCCTCAGGCTTATCCATGCCATTAATGTCAAAGAAGCGAGATGTGCCTATATCATTATAGTTTAGCCAATTGATGACTTCTCATAGGACTCGGGAGGAATAAATGAGGAGGAAATCTTACAAGAATAGCCCTTCCAGTCAAAGTTATTTTTGGGATCGCAGTGGCAGCGAAGATCGAGTCGTGTCTTTTCACCCGTCGGGCAATGTGTAAAGGGAACATGCCAATAAGCGATGTCGTTGAAGAATTGGATTTCGCTCTTGTTGAGCATGAGACCGGCAGCAATGGAGTGGACCGGAGCATCTCCCCATCGCTCGTAAAAGAAGCCACCATCTTTGTCTAGAGACTCGAAAAAGTCAATGTATTGTTTGCTTCGTAGCCACTCCAGGCTACCAATCTCAAAGTTGGACCACTATTACTTTTTGTTAGTTTCATTTTTCCTGATTACTCAAAAGTTGAAAGAAAAAGGGGCTACCTACAAAGTGGCAGTTGTTATAAGTTTCACCACCATCGTCACTCAAAAAGGCCATTGAGTTATCGGCGGCAATGTGCTCGGGGTGGTTCTTGATGAATTTCTTGGTGCTATCCCACAGTGTCTCAATGGTAGCTGGATACTCGTATAGGCTGAGGACAAAGCTGTATTTCTTTCCCTGCTCAACCATGAGACGGAAGGGATCGTAGTGAATATCGCAGAAGAGCTCAATTGAGGGCTCTACTCGCCAGTAGTATTCGTAGTTCATCATCAAGGGCTGACGGAAGAAGAAGCCGGACTCGAAGCGGCACATGTGGCGGTAGCTAATAGAGTCACCGTAGATGATTTTGCGCTCAGCCATGTCCTCGCGCACCTTTTTGGCCTTATCTTGATCAATCCACTCGGGGAATGACCAATGCTCGGAGGCAATCTCGCCATAATGTGTCTTGCCAGATACGAGAGAGGTGGTGACTTTCTTGAAGGTGGCGTCGAAGGGCTTGTCATTGAGGAAGACCCAGTCGTAGTTGTATCGGCGGTTGAAGCGATCTTCAACCTGGCGGATCGAGCGTGCGATATCCCATACATCGCTGTTTCGGGCGAGAGTGACGAATGTAGCATTCACTCGAGGGCCAGAGGCGATGTTCACGAGGTCGTCAAAGCCAGGATCGTTCGGGGTCATGGCAAGAGGAAATTCTTTAGGATCGTTGTTTTTGATGGTGGTTGTGGTTTTATGTGTTGAGGATTTGTCCTCGTTATTCTTCTTCGGTGTATCCTTGACCACATCTTGGGGCGTTTGGGGCCTTTGATTGTTGAGTGCCGGAAGATTCTTGCTAATGTCTACTCCTTCGTATTTGGAGTTGGAAACAAAGTAAAAAACAAGGACCGTCTTGTATCGATTGATGTCAGTAGGTGCACCACTGGCGGCAACAGGAACGGATCTCTAGAGTGAGCTACATACAAAGAATGCTATGAGAAGGTAGCGCACATAACGCGCATTCCCAGACGCCATCGTGAGCGGTGGTGGCAAACAAGTTGCCAGATGTGCTGTGAAAATGTAGGTCGGCAATGGATGGTAGATAAAAGAGTAATGTTTATAGAGTAGAGCCAACAATTAAAGAAGTCTCTATTGAATCAGGGGGAGGATTTGATGACAACAGCGTTTGGGATCGTGCACAGGCGACTGTTAGATAAACATGGCCGTTCCTTATACAAGGGAGCTTCGTTTGGGTGAGGAATTGACGCCGCTGGCTGTTTCGGTTAGGCCAGGGCAGCAAATCTGTGATGAAGGGAAGAACAGCGCACAGAAAATCGATTGAAGAAAAGAAAGGCGAGAAGAAAAGAGAAAGAGATGGAGATGGAGATGGAGATGGAAAGGAGAACAATTGATTGAAGCGGGTATTCGTAGATAATGGTGAGAGGGCAGGAAAATAACAAGCACGAGCATGGCCCAGTCAGTCCATTAGGTCGCTATTACTATCTGCTGTAAGGAGTACTAACCAGCCTTAGTTGCTGCAGCGAGGCGGTGGCGTACTTGGACGCAGTGCAATATTACGCAGAGCTGAAGTTCCAATTTGTAGGGAAGCCCAAGCCGCTAATCTCCTTCAGCTTAAAAAAAAATTACAGGGAGGCGACAGAGGGGAAGGGGGAGAATACAGTGGTTTACGATTGCTAAAGTGCCCTGTATGGGTAGATTGCCCCCTTGCTAACTGATGTATTATATTGAACTAGCCCTTGACACCTTGGATTATACATTCTGTACGAAGCGCACAGAATAGAATGCTTCTCGACTTCGCAATGGCCGAGACCCGCTTGTTATCTCAGCCCTCCAAAACATTCAGGAGGCGATAGGACGGGAGTTTGGGAGAAAGCAAAGATAAAGTCTAGCTAAGCTCAAGATCGTGGTGGCTGCGTGGCAAAGGGGGCTTACGGGCCATAGACAAGCCATGTTCTTTTTCTCTTCTCTATCTTGTTCCCCTACTGGTAGCTCTCTTCTTCTGTAATACATGGACAAGCGGTATGACGGCGATACTTTCAAGAGACCAACTAAATACCAGCCATAGACATCATTACACAGCGTCTGGAACGCAAATGCAACTTGCCGACCGACGTACATACATGCGGTTGAACCAGCGATATAGTATCTATCTACTCCGTATCAATGTCCTTGCTGTCATGTATTCGTGACTAACTGATGAATGTACCGCTGTTTTGCAGCCTCAGGACTGGTCGTCGCTGCTCCTGGTCAGCTCAACTTTAACTGTTGAAAGGATTATTTGGCTGATGAAGCTGTCGTATTAGTCTCGTATTTGAAACTTACTCCCTGCGTACTCCTTACTTTTCTAGAACTGACCACTTCGTACAGTGTAATGAGCTGTCAGCTTAGGTACATAAAGTAAGCCGATTATCCGACCACCCTATAAAGTTAGGATTATACAAGACTATAAATTGAGATAGTAATGAATTCAGCTGATGAGGCTATATAAAAGTATAGAAGTCAATGATTAGTACAGAATATTCCTCCTATAACTTATCGCTACTTAGAGCCTCTCTTCTTCCCAGGTGTGAGAGGAATCAGCTGCATGTACGGAGAACTCCAAAGGTGAGATAGGATCCGACAATGTGTGCTTTGTCAAAGGCGGTAAAGAGTAGTTTCGATTCGAGAAATTGAATAAAAAATATATACTTTCTTTTGGTACGCCTCAGCGCAATCACCAATTAAAGATAACCTGTATCATCTGTGTCTCATTATTCGCATCAATAAGAATAGCCGGAATGCCTTTTGCCCCTCCAACACGCTAGGCCACGTGACCATGTCGCCCGAGTCACTCCCCGCTGCCAACGGAATTTGTCCAGATTGTGGGGTGTTTTCGAGGACGTCAGTGTCTCCCTCACCAAATCGCACAATTAGGCCTCTCCTAGCTCTTTTTGCTTTGCTTCATAGCCTGTCTGGAGTCCTCTTTTCTGGATCTGCCTGCTAATCGGGCTTGTTGGACAGAGCAGTTTTTGAAACAGCCTGCTTCACTTGGTCGGCTTCCTGCTTCTTGTTTGGCGGCTTTCTTTTCGACAACCCTCGGCTCGCAGCTGGAAGACACCATGATAGGTTTGTGCACTCTTGAAGTTCTCGCCATTCCTTCACTATCTTAGCGGTAAGATTGATATTCTCTTCTCCTAATCATATTTCTGAGACCTCCAAACCGTTTCCCTGTGAATGATTGTGGGAGCAATCAAATGAGAAAACTATGTCCGACGTATCAGTCCCGTCTATGGGTGCTTTCCATCAGCCTCGCCAATTGGACAAAAGCAACAGATTGCAAATCTCCTCCCCCCAAAAACCGACGTCAATCACAAACCGAAAGACTTTTATATCATACTCAGCATATAAAGCCTTGGCAGATTTTATGCACTGAGAAATTTGTGCTTTGATGCTGCTGGTTTGGATTTGGCGCAACACCAATTATTCTATCTAGCAGCAAAACATTGTCTAATAGGTCTAAAGACTTATTGTTGCCTGACCAAGCACAATGCGGTCTTCTGGCGCTACTATCTTTAACTCTTCAAACTAACTTTCAATTTTCTTGCTAAATTCTACGTTTCTTATGCAACTACCTACATACATCCATCCTTAATCACCAGACTAATAGCATGATTATCAGTACGATAAATATACTTTCAGCCAACCGCAAACGCAATGGCTTTCTTCGGATTCGATACCAGCGGCCGTACAACGCATAATGCGGCCGCGCCTGGTTTTTCCCAACCGCATGATCCGTTCGCTGGTCTTTCTGGTCATCACCAAGATGCAGGTGATGCTCTCAATTTTGAAGACACATACGATGGGCTTGGAGATCAGCTAGACGACGCCGACGATGCTTTCAATGATGATACCTTTGGTGGTGGAGGTTCTGGAGTCGCAAAAGTCGGCAAGGATTTTGACTTTTTTGGTCAAACTGCCCAAGTTGCAGACGCCATAGAAGAGGAAAATGTTCGCTTCAACCGATTACAGCCAGCCGCCCGAGCTAGTGCTTCACAGAGTCAGAGTCAGCCTATGGGTATACCAACTCAGTCAACGTCTTATTATGCAGAAACCACGATGCGACCTCTCCGTACAGGCTACGAAAAGTACAATGAGCCAGAGCCTCTCCCAGATCTGCATGTTGACCAAAGTATTTGGGGCATCGGTCCCTCCAAGGCCGCGGCTGTGCCACCCCCAATCCCAAAACCGTCCCCTCAACCTGTGCTTCCAAGCAGCGTTGGCAGAAAGGTAATGAGCTTGGAAGAGGTTGAGGCTGCAATGCGTGCGCAAGTTAAGCCCTCGCCACAGCCGGCAGCCTCAGAACTTGCTGCTCATCAGCAAGCCTCTACTGGTTATTCAGCGGCTCATCACGCATCTCCTCTGCCTCAGCATGCTCACGCGCAACCTGTTGCTATCTTGCAGCGGCCTCAAGGCTCGCAGGCCAAGGCTTCAGCCTCTCCTGCGACACAGTTACCCACCCCTCCAGGACAGCAAGATCAATACCAAAATCTTCACCGTCAACCTGCTCCCCCGGTTCAGCCTGTACAAATTCTTCAAAACCCCAATCGTTTGTCGACTGAGGCTGCGCGCCTGGCAGCTACTAACCAAGAGATCCCTCACCCGGTGGGATCTGCCTCCAAGACTGCGCAGATGAACGCTCATCCTCAGTTGGCTCATATGTCTGAGGAGGAAAAGGTAGCTTTCCTGGATCAGGAGACAAAGCGGGCAAAGCGTAATCACAAGATTTGGCTACTCTCCAAGGACAACGGCGTGATGACTCCTCAAGATAAAAATTTCATCACTCGTATCCAACTTCAACAGCTCGTCGCTGCCACAGGCAACCCTGTCGACCAGGGGGCCGACACTTCCATTTCCGAAGATTTCTACTACCAAGTCTATAGCCATATTCGTGCTGGCCAACGTCAAAATCCTAGTCAACCTCTTAGCAACTTTGCTCAGACCTATCTCTTCCAGACTGGTGGTCGTCATGGTAATATGCGCCGCCACGGAAGGCCTGCGGAGAATCATATTCAGCGTATGGAGCAGCAAGTTCAGCGAGCTGTCGAGGCAGCCAAGAATAAACCAAAGAATCCTCAGCTCGTGATTGCTGGCAGTTTGGGCAAGATATCTTTCAGCAACGCCAAAACTCCGAAGCCACTGCTTAATATCAAGCGCACCGCAGAGAACGAAACCCAGCATCGAGCTGGTGGTAACGGAAAGAAGTCGCCTGCCAATGGCCTGGACCGCAGGACCATTCTACGAAATGCCGAGAAGGTCTACGTCACCTTGATGAACATCGAGGACCATGTCAGACTCATGCCACCCCCAATTACAAGCCAAGTAGACCAAGAGCTTCAGGAGAAGCATAGAGAGTGGGCGGTGGGTCTGGAAATTCTCAATGCTCGACTATGGGAAGAACTCAAGGTACATGAGCCCATTGGAGCCACCATGCCTCATCCGTTCATCGCCTTTTTGTCATGCGCCAAGGGGAAGAAAGCCATTCCCCGAATCTTTCCGCACCTTAGTTTTGAGCAGCGAACCACAATTATGACCATGATCATCTATCACCTTGACCAATTGGACGTGGTGAACGGAGCAGAGGTGTCAAGCGGGGAGACTGCTCTGAATGCGAGAATGCGCGAAAACATTGATCTGTTCATGTCGACACTCATGCCATCTCTAATGCAATACTTTAACGATACGGGACTGGACATAATCGATGGTGTACTAAATCTGATTGCTACGAATCTGAACGTGGATCTTATTGCGAAGACCAGAGTGGGAATTTCGATTCTTACACTGCTTCTGAGTCGCGCCATGCTGCTGAAGCAGACTGGCGGCGGGGCCCCAGAACAATGGGAGAAATGGTAAGTAACCTTCCTACCATAAACTTTTGTATAGATAAGTGTTGGCTAATTTTTTTTTTTTTTTAGGGATCAAACATACGAAATCTTGTTTAGCAGGTTAGAGCCGTCGCTACCCTACATCTTCCCAGGCAGCATCAATGCGGGATCGGATGTCTACGTGTGGCAGCTCCTCGCAGCCCTCGGTGTTAGCGCCAGCAATGATCAGCAAACCCGTCTAGTCCTTGCCATCAAGGACCGTGTCATTGGCACAATTTCTCTAGCGAAGACGCTTCCGCCAACGATGGCAGCGGAGCGGCTTAACAGCGTCAACCTATTCCTACACTCGATTGGCCTAGATGTGGACATGCTGATGGGGCAGTGAGCAGAACTCAAAGATGGTTCCCATGATTCTTTGATAAGGAGAAGAAGAAAGAAGAAAAAAAAAAAGTCGCGGTTCGTTATAAACTACTGAGATGGGTAAGCAAGTTGAAAAAAAGGTTGGGTTAACATTATGTGCTTATTCTATGGGCTGAGAGGGAATTGGATGTCTTCGAAGGACTGGACGTAGGCATATAAAGGAGCCGAAGTGCTGCAAAAGGTTGCTAGTTCGTGGGCAATGAGCGGGATCTTATCGTTTATGCTTGTTAATTGTTCTGCTACTACTGCTACTGCTACTATACCAACGGGTGGATGGGAGTGATTATGAATCGTGGTGGAATGGATAGTACGAGATGTGATTAAGGTGGTGGTTTAATAAGCTCAAAACTTCAAAACTCGGACATGATGATAATACAATAGTTTCATTTTTTTTTGGTCCCTATTTGAAGCACTTAATATGATGTTAGAAGACGTTTAGGTGGAATATGAATGAAGATTTTTTGTTTGGTATTGGCTTTTTCTCTTATGTATTACCTAGTACCCATTAAATCATGATGCGGAAACATGAATCCAATATCAAAAACGTTAAAACTCGTCAGAAACGCCAGCCTTAATGCAAAAAAAGAAAGATCAAACATCATAATAAGTAATTTTCTATGAACCCGTCGCTGTTCTTGATCTGCCACCTCTTCTAGCAGCTAATGCTGCGGCTGCACCAGCTCTGGCACGAGTTGCTCTTGGTGGTTGGCGTGGCTCTTCAGTTGGAGGTGCTGCGATGACTGCAGTGGAATTATTATTGGGCTCTGGCTTCTTTTCTGCTGGTGGTTCTAGCATTGGTTCGGGTTTTGTTATGCCGCTGATGGATTCGAGGAATTCCTTGTCGCTCCACTTGTTGCCGAGTGTCGGGACTAATTCCTCTAGGTCCTTGACTGGCTCGGCTGTTGGCACGGCATGTTCTCCTGTCGAGGTAGTCTCCATCTTTGATCTGAGGAACAGACTATCGTTGTAGACATCCCAGGCGGCCTCCTCGTTCTCGTCTGTGTAGCGCATCTTGCGCCAGGGTTCGGTCTGCACAGCACGCAGGCGATCAGCCATGGTCTCTGTAGAGACACCGTCGGCGGCGTCAGCGGTGGTTTTAATGGACATGTGGATGGCGCGGGCGGAGTTAGTTGATGGAGCAGCACCCTCTTTGGAAGCGGCGGCGGCGGAGGACTGGCGCTCTTGTTGAGTTGCGGCATCGAGGTGGTGGAGTTGAGGACGGAGATGAATGAGATTAGAGACGGGAGTGAGATGAAGGTCCTCTAGAGGGCAAAAAGAAAAAAGGATTTTTTTGTTAGCATTCAATACGGCAATACGGTACAGGGGAAGGGAATACAACGAGGAGGACTTGCTGCCTTGAAAGACGCCAACCATGTACTGGACTTCGTCGGCATCGGGATATTGACCACCTAGAGTCTGGGTGCTGAGGACTTTGCCCTGTCGCACGGCATCGTTCCAGTCCAAGTTTTCGTCTTCATCCATGTCGCTCTTCTTCCTCGGAGCTCGCTGTTGAACGGCACCGACGCCAAAACCACCTGCCAGACCGTGACTTCCCCCATTCTTCACAGCCATAGAGTTCTGAAGGGTGCGTCCCCAGCGGAGGCCTTTCTCGCGGTCATAGGCAGTGGTGTTGTCCATGGGCATATCGACTTCCACCATGCCCGAGTGCTCCTTGAGACGCAGCTCTGTGGGGGGCGGGCGCGGGGTGTTGTCAGTGCGATTCGGGTGCTGGAGGACGAGGAGACGACGGCCGAGGGGCAGGGAAGGGTTGAGGAAGACTTGGTAGCTGGCGGTGATGGGATCATCTTGATCGTCGACGTCGGTTTTGGTGTGTGGGTTGGAGGTGTCTTGGACGATGTCCATTAGGTCGGGGTCTGTGTTGGACATGATGAAGGTGGTCAATTGGGTTGTTTGATGCGAGTAAAAGTTGATTTCTGTGGTTGCCGCAAATAGCAAATTAAAAAGAAGCGAATTATATTCCAAAGTACGAAGTTTTGTTTGTATAAGGTGATGATGAGTAAAGCTTTGGCTTTGGAGTTTGTTCTTGGTGGGGGTGGTCTGGAGAAATTTCGTTGTCGCAGCTCTTATCAGCTCTTATCGGGAACTACGTCAAAGTAGGTACATACCATCTACAGAGTACATACTCACTCTATGGAATGTGTACAAAGGAAATGCACGCATTATTGAAGAATTTGTCTTGGAACTTGATTATTAGATCAATTTCTTGGTAGAAATGTATATACATAATTGAGATTTAATAAAATACATCATCTCTACTGCTACATGGAAGAGTTTTATATTAAAATGAGAGACATCGAAGTCATAGCTGTGATGCCCTATCTAACCGTCTAGTATGCTTCATATTCTTTCACTCGCAGGGGGGTTGAGCTCCATATCTTGTACTCTTATCTCATCTGTGAGTGCCTCCAAGGAAACTAATTTTCTCACGCGAAGAGATGTTGGCCATCTGACAGCACGGCCCGGGGATTCTTGAGCAATCGTAGGACACATATCAAGATATAGACCCAAGAATCGGGGGGTAAACGCCTCTTAGATCAAAGACAGAAGAATACACATTCTTCTATCAGCTACGCAAAGTAATATCAATCTATCCAAAGACTCTCTTCATCATGAGCATTCTAGGCTATCCTAATCTGACGGTTATTGCTTGGAAAGGATAAGCACCACAGTAGTGTCAAAGAAACGCACCCTAATGTTATTACAAGGTAATCTCTCAATATTTCCTCCCTCTACCTCTACTTGTTCTCCCAATGTCCAACAGTCTAGCCTTCTTTTGATATCTCTCTCCCATCTGCTGATGTCCACTCCCTCTCGGTCCATCTTCCGTATCAGCTCCCCGCTTCCGACTCTTTTCCAGCAAGGCTCTTACACCAGAGCCAGCGCTGCCCTCCTTTCGCTTCGTTAACCTGTCGATACGATCAACGCCCTCGCCAAGGTTATGCCACTCCTCGCCACCAAATTGCATCCGTCCACTTCGGCCAGCTTGCTTAGCCTTCTTGGCACGATCCTTCTTGCTCTCGCTGGGGAGACGGACGAAGTTCATTTCTTCGTACTCGCGACGTTCTGCCTCATCCTTGCGCTCCTTCTCCGTCTTCATTCTACGGCCGCCCTGAATGATGGTTGTGCCGATGCTGGGCTCAGCGATGGGTGCAGAAGAAATTTCTGATGCAATGAATTCATCCATGGTGTGTGAGCGCATGGGGCGACGGGCAGTTTTCTCGCGCGACTGAGTCACTTCCATGACTTGACGCTCGCGACGGGGTGGTCGATATATGCCTGCAGGCGCATCGTCGTCTTGACCGCGCTGCGCGGGACGGAGAGCAATATCGTCTCTGAGAGAGCCCATGTTGGGGGCAGCAGATAGATTGCCTCGTTTGGGCTGGTGTCTGGAGGTGTCCTCGCCTTCGGAATCGTCTTCATCCTCATCTTCTTCTGAGCCAGAGTCTGAACCAGATTCGTCCGTGCTAGAACCTGTTTTCCCGGCTGTTTTGAGCTCCTTAATCTTCTCTCGTCGCTGTGCATCTTCCGCTGTTCGAAGGAATCTGTCAATGGAGAACCGCAGTTTCTCTTCTAGCGGCCGAGCTCCTTTCTCTAGAAATAGGCGCAATTCGACAAGCTTAGTTCGCACTGCTTCATCCAAGCCTTCATCTTTGTCTGTTGATGCGTTTTTTTCATTAGATCTAGCGTTTCGTAATTTAACAAGAATTAAAAAGACCAAATTCTGTAGGTATGAGAGCAGGAGCTCGTTCTTGACGTCGAGAAGCGAAATTCCATCCTTGGGGTGTTCAATTGTTGATATTTTTGAAGCTCCCTCTTGTGCTAGTGACAGTGACTGTGTCAAGGATGCCAATAAGGCTGGTAATGTGGTTACTGCTGCCATGGCGAACTGATGAGAGCACAAGCATAGAGTTCTTTGGTTACGAGATGGTAAAAATTAAAGGCCTGAGAAATCGATAAGGAATGAACTTTTTAGCGGGGCATGTGGCGTATCTTTGTTGTATTTGAGCCTTGCCTTACTGGGACTAGCGCCATTTGTAACAATATCACCCCTGCATACGGAGCACTTTGAAAGACGCCTTTGGAGAATCTAAGAAATCTACTGTACAATAAGTAATTCTTATCAATTGCTTCTGCCAGTCGTTTACATATCTGTGTGATAGCTTTCCTTGAATAAACATTCTTGGTTTAAGAGCTGAAACGTCTCCAATGCTCCCAAGGGTGGATATCAAAGTGTATAGCTTCTTTTGCATGTGACTGCCTCAATAAGATTGAACAATTAAAGCATCGGCTTTCAAGAACAAGTTGATGAGTGAGTAGATGAATATTTAATTTATATACATTCGCAGCTGTTATATATGTTGTATTAACAAGGTTGCTGTCTATTTTCTTTGCGACATGTACATAAATAGGCAAGTCAGTAGTTTATCATACTTCCGTTAGGCTTTCTATAGACGCTCGCGATTGCTTTACATGGCAGGACACCCAGCTCGTCTATTCCAGTGGCATCTTCTCTATATAGCCTCTTGCATCTCCTTTTTCATCCTCGTTATCGTCCCAATACCTCCATAAACAAGCCCAGTATACACCATAGCCACGCTCGCACCGGCGTTCAGCACCTTCAATGCTTGCTCCCCGTTTGTGATACCTCCCGTGGCGAAGAGAACTTTTTGTTCTCCCTTACCGCTGGCAGGCTGTGAGTCTAGCAATTTACGGTATCGACCGACTAGATCCAAGGTTCGCTCATACATGGCGGGGCCGGAATAGCCGCCTTGTTCCATGAGAGCCTTTTGCTCTCTGATGGATAATTTGACACCTTTGGGGTTGAGGCCGGCTCTCCGTTTCGTCGTGTTTCCGACAATGATACCATCCACGCCGCTCTTCTGGACAGCTTGGACGATGCCTTCCATTTGAGAATCTTCGTCTTCGTCAGGTGAGACCTTGACCATGACCTTGGGGCGGACTTTTCTGTCTGTTTGAGCAGCCTCGTCGACGACTGCGGAGAGAAGTCGTGCCAACGGTTCTGCAGCTTGCAGGTCTCGGAGACCTGGCGTGTTGGGGCTGCTGACATTGACAACTAGCACATCGGCATAGCGAGCCAGTCGGCGTGTGCAGTAAACATAGTCGGATGCGATAGCCTTCTCGTCCTTCTCATTCGTCTCCTTGTTTTTTGCGATTTGCACGGCGAGTATCCTCCCAGGCTTTAGACTTCCTACAGGAACACCGGCTTCTCCATTTATGACTTCTTCTTCACTGACCCCTATTGACCGCGCAAATCGTCGAAGCCGCTCACGTAGGCGAATGGCCATGTCGTCTGCTCCCTTTGAGTTGAGGCCATATCGGTTCACCATGCCGTCAAGAATGGGCACCCGGAAGACACGAGGCTTGGGATTTCCTTCTTGAGGCAGCGGCGTGCAGCCGCCAACTTCAACAACACCAGCTCCAAGCGCAAACAGCGCATCAGGGATCTCGCCGTCCTTGTCAAGACCAGCTGAGATGCCAATCGGATTCGCCAATTGGTTATCAAAGACAGAAATGGAGAGCTTGGAACTGTCGATGGCAGAGTCACGTTCTCGTGGATTCAAGCCCACTTGGTATAGGAACTTGAGCGTGGAAACACCCACGTGATGGGCATTCTCGGCATCGGGGACGACAATTCGCAATAATGGCGGGACGACATATCGATGGACAAATGCCCGCGTGTCAGTCGCATAGAGATATGAGACATAGAGAGCTGCTGCAAGGGCTCCGCCGTATGCCGTAGCTTTTAATCCACTGCCAGGACTACTGGCCCTGCTGCTACTGCTGCTGCTACTACTGCTACTACTACCGGTACCATCGCTGCTGGCCGAACTTGAAGCATGGCGACGAGGAATCGGTTTCGAGGGAGAAGCTTGTGAATGAGGGCATATAATCGACCGGGGAGCGGATTTGAGGCCTGGAGAGGCTAAGCGCGATCGAAGGAGTGAAGCTGACATAGTTGGCGCGAGACACGGCGCCGTGTCAGCTCCCAATGGCTCACGGTCCGATGGTGGCGGCTCTTTTCTTTAGATTGAAGTCGTAGAAGCACGATCTGATATGATTCTATAATGTGGATCAGACGAGGTCGGGAAGATCAGCGAAGAAACGCCGAGGGGCTATACTGTATCAATATCAAACGTACACTGTATGCAAACGTACACTGTATGGATGGCTCAGTGTCTAATCTATTTGTGGCTTTTGGGAAACGTTGCAGGAGGTAACGCAATTAGCAGTTTTTGCTTGTTGAGGTTTATTTGTTGGGAGTCTATGAAATTTATACGACGAAAGGAACTTTCCATAAGATGTGTTTAAGATTGTTGGGCTACTACCTGGTTTTTATATAAATCAACGATAGTCATGAGATTTCAATATGCCTCCTTCAGCATAACATACATCATATATTTTCTTCATTAATAACAAATTATCGCTATTCATTGGCTATTGAGAAGAGAAATGGCATCTACTACTAAGAAAAGCTCTAAATCAGAAGCCACTGCCATGATTGACGTACCATCACCGTTACATAAACTTCTAAACCTACCATTAGAAATCCTACGCCTCATAGACAATTATCTGACAACGCCATGGCGCGTCTCTTTGGCCTTGACCTGCAAGAGTTTTTATGGACTGCTGTATCCCGGGAATGTGTTACCAAAGCTCGAGGGATCAGAACGGATTGTATTCCTTGCAGAACTAGAAAAGGACATCTACAGCGTATATTTTTGTTATGGGTGTGCCAAATTATGCAATTGGAATCCAAAGCTGGACTGGAACGACCAGAATCACCACGTATGTGCTGGGAACAACAAGAATATGAACTGGAGCCACACAAATATGATAGAAGAGCCTGCTATTTCGTTGCGTTGGCACCTAAGTGCGGAGGAGGCTAAAATTGATTTTACAGAAGCACGTCTGGTCATGAACCGACATCTGTATGGTGATTCTCATGGCTTACCACTAACAGCCCTTGAGCGACATTCGTCATTTGAGAAATATATTATGTTGTGTAGGCACAGACCTATACTTAACGAACGAGACGATTGGAGTCATGAGATGCGAAGATCTCTTGGTGTTCACCGTCAATGTCGAAGGACCGTGTTTGATGAGAAGCCTAAGGGATCAAAGTTACAATCATATAAGGCTCCTTGGAAGTTTTCCTTTGATTACGTTCCTAAGATTATTGATGATGAGCTTTACATAGCTCGATTTCATACAATAACGGGCCCTTTAGTCTCTTGGGAGAATTTTTCGAGGCTCATTAAAGACATTCGTTTACCAATCTGCAAACACCATACTTGCACAGCAGTATCATCGAAGATTTATCGTTTTTCCGTTATATCAAAAAAACATTTAGTCGAGAATGGAGAGACTGTTCAACTGAATCCCCAAAAAAAAAACTCAGAACGGTCGTGCAAAAATTGCTATACTGATTATGAATTGGTGGTTACGGAGCATAGAGACAACGATGAGTGGAATTTGAAACTTGATACATATCACTGTCTTGGGCCCTGCCGCTCTCCGGATGATCTCGCTTGGAACTATCTTGTCCGGGATGTTCCGCAACTGAAACCCTGGGAAATAGTTACATTTGAGACAGCAGGAGATTTGGATGATTTAGGTATTTTTGCGAGAGGGAGATGGAATACGTATTCTTCAAATATAGAACGCGGCGTGGCGCGACGTAAGTGGCATGATAATATTAATACGTGTGATTAGAGAATTAGATAACAGGGGAAATTCTTAGTATCTAGATAGTGCTGATTGTGTTATTGATTTATTTCATCTATATGATCTTAATATTTATTGAATAACATGCGCTTGATTGACTAGATGACCTTGATTGACTAGATGACCTTGACTGACTAGATGACCTCGATTGACTAGATGACCTTGACTGACTAGATGACCTTGACTGACTAGATGAACTCGATTGACTAGATGAACTTGATTGACTAGATGACCTTGATTAAGCAAGATGATCTTTATTCATCCAGTTCTTTGATGAATTTCGGCGTTCTTTGGAAGTGATATCTCGACTCATGGCAATAGTTGCGGGCTTGATCATAGAGACGACATTCTAAGTAAGCACAGATTAGTCTTGTCATACAATGCAGGATACTGGGTTTCCTTACCTCTCCTCAGATAGAATTGGCAACACATTGTTGGGTCAAAATCACGGATATCTTGCCCCGGTAAAGCCCATGACTGAGATGGACTGATTTGGGCATCCGCTCCGTCTAGAGTATCTCTGCCAGCAAGTTTTATATGTGGGAACTGGGCTCGTAATTTCTGAAGAAAAAGGTTTACAGCTGCTGCTGTACCAAAGCCAGGAGGAAGACGATGACCTATTTGACTTGTTTGCCCAATTGCCGAAGATATTATCAACCAGCCGCCCCACTACTTGAGGCTCTGCTGGGATGATATTATGGCAAACGAAATATCAACTGCTTTCGTGACAACCCGAATGAGCCGTTGCTCATTGACTTGAACCCAAATACCTGCGTTGAGTCTAAGTATCCGAATGTCGATGTTGAATGTAGTCCTAACAGGAATACTTGATTCAATGATCTGTGATGGTATCGAGCTAGGTACTATGTTGTTGAGCATTCGATTGATTGCTACCGCGACATTGCCAAACTCTGCTTGCGTGAGCCACAGCTGAGGATATCTCTCTTCGGTTGGACTGGCTTTGTATTCCTCAGGACGTATCGTATGACTAGTCTCGGGTTTATTATCGAGAATCCATCTAGCTTGAAAAATAGTATGGGCTTGAAATAATTCATTGATACCACCATCCCCATTATCAGTTGTATCATTAAATAGAAGTAAAGTGTAAGGAAGAAAGAGAGGAAGAGGAGGGGGAAATGGAAAGGTATTTAAATATAAAGAAGAAAGAGGGGAAGAGGAAGAGTAAACAAGAGAAAATGAAGAGCAAACGAAAAGAAGAAGAGCAAACGAAAAGAAGAGGAAGAGTAAACGGAAAAAAGAGGAAGAGCAAACGAAAAGAAAAAGAGCAAACGGGGAAAAGAGGAAGAACAAACGGGAAAAAGAGGAAGAACAAACGGGAAAAAGAAGAAGAGCAAACGAAAAAAGAAGAAGATCAAACGGAAAGAAGAGGAAGGCAAACGGAAAGAAGTGAAAGGCAAACGGAAAGAAGAAGGGCAAACGGAAAGAAGTGAAAGGCAAACGGAAAGAAGAAGGGCAAACGGAAAGAAGAAGAGCAAACGGAAAGAAGAAGAGCAAACGGAAAGAAGAAGAGCAAACGGAAAGAAGAAGAGCAAACGGAAAGGTCTTTTTACAAGGATGAGATGGAAAATGGTTTTATCTTCAAATATAGAACGCGGCATGGCGCGACATAAGTGGCATGATAATGCTGATACGTGTAATTAGAGAATTGGAAACGAGGGAAGATCTCAGTATCTATATAGTGCTTATTGTATTATATATATCCTATATATTCTTAATATTAATTAAATAATATGGCCTCGATTGAATTAAATGACCTTAATTAACTAGATGACCTCGACTGAATAGATGACCTTGATTGACTAGATGACTTTTATTAAGCAAGATGACTTTTATTAAGCAATATGACTTTTATTAAGCAATATGACTTTTATCTTCGCTCTTCTCATAAAAAATCCAATAGTACGAGAACTTACAAAGAGGCATTAGAGTCCGGACCTAATTTCGCTCATAATGAAGCGTGCCAGACGAGAAGCGGTTTCGACAGATCTATCAGGTGTTGATGGGTGATTGGTAAAAGAACCAAGTGGCTCGCATGAAACTAACTCGGGGTGATAAATCCCAATCTATTAGGGAACTTCTAAGTTCCTGTCTTAGTAACAGACGAGTTTGCCACCAAAAGTTCAATCTCCCAAGCGAAACCAGAATCCCCTCGTGTTGTTCTAAATGGGTAGCAGGGATTTGAAGATGCTGGGTATTATCCAATCAGTTTTACCTACCAATCCAAGGATTAAACGCATCATGGCCTCAACTGCGAGGCAGGAATACTCCCCACATGCTGCTGTCTGATAAATGTAAACTTTGGTTGATCGATCATAGCATCGCATGGATTACCCTGTCAGGCCTGGATATTATATTCAGCAGTGGCCTAGATCTACCAAACGAAGCTAATGCAAGATCCTACTAAACTGCCTCCCTCTACCTATTACAACGAGATACTTGCTTGAAGATGTCTGCTTCTTCCACTATTGACTTGGTTTGCTAACAGTCTGTCGACGAAATAAACGGAAAGTTGCCTCACGCGCATCTGTTGAACATGGACGCAAGCTGTAGAACAAATTCACAGCTTCCCGGAAGGCAGTCGCTCAGAAAGAGATCTGGTAAGATGGTCCAGTGAAATGGACATACAAGATTACAAGTGCTGTGGGAACGCTCGCTGACTCTCGCCCCTATTAGACACATGTGAAGATTAGTCGATGATTCATACTATCAGAAATATTGATATCAAATAACGAACACAGTCGAAACATAATAGTTCGTGTACTAGGTAGGAATCACAATTCCATATAAGCGGCAATGTCAGTGCCAGGCTTTACATGTTCCTGTTTGTAGCATAAAACGCAAGAACAATGGAGCGAAGATTCAGAGAACCATAAACAGTGCTCTCAGCTGTAATATTCGTCGTCACCTCGCCCGTTACTAAAGAAAGTTACCTCCAATGTAAATATTCGCTTTGATATCTTGCTTATCGGATGCTGGTTGGGCCTTCCCATCGAATACTGTTGGCGGCACTGGTTGAGTCGTTCGTTTGATGTCTTGCTCGATTTTTTATTTAATGTTACATGCAATTTTTGTTATTCTCTCCTTGTTTGAGCCGTCAAATTTATATCTAGTGATAGAGGCAACGGCTATTAAACCTCATATCTCTCCTCTTGCTTATCATCGTCTATCTGCGAAATATCTGCTATATTTGGCCGCCACAATGCGTCGAAGGACCAGATCCGATCCACAGATATATCGAGATCCGCGGCAAACCGTGAACCAAGCATCTGAAGAAGGCTCTCGACCAGACTATAACTCGCTTCGTATAGCTCAAAGGGAATCCGCATGTAATATCTTGACCATGCCAATCGAAATTTTACTGTTAATAATAGGCTTCCTACCAATGACATGGCGCACTTCTTTAGCTATAACCTGCAAGAGCATGCTTGCCGTTGTCCAGTATCCTACCTCCAGAATGCCAACTCTCAACCGAATGGAAACGATTAGTTTTCTGTTTACGCTGCAAAGAGATATTCCAAACATATGTTTCTGTTTCGGATGTAATAGATTGCGAAGTATTTACCCTAATATCAACTACCAAGATCAAAATCGGCATCGATGCTTCGTTGGCATCCCAATGACTTGGGAATTCATTTCTCCGCTAGTTCCAGATAACCAACTTCCACTACTCTGGCACCCTTGTTTGAGAGAAGCCGAGATTGAATTCATGGAAGCGCATTTGGTGATGAGGCGATATTTCTATGGCGAGTCTCGCGGCTTGCTGATAAACTCTCTTCAACGGCAGTCGACATTTGAAAAATATATCATATTAAATCGAAATGTGATTAACGAGATAGACGACTGGAATGATGAGTTGCGAAGTACTATGGGTGTCTCAAAGGTCTGTCAAAGGACCGTCTTTGATCAGAGGCCTGAAAGATCAAGAGCAAAAGCTTTCAACAGCCCCTGGCGGTTTTCTTTTCAATATATGCCTAGAATCATCAATAATGAACTTTACATTGCTCGATTCCACTCAATAGTCGGGCCTATGGTTTGTTGGGAGCATTTCGTCAAGCTTCTCAATAGCATTCACTTACCAATTTGCCGCCACTTGCGGTGTGTTGCAAAGGTGCACTCATATTGCTACATTTTTATCCATGAAGACAACGCTCCACTCCGACAGATGCAATGGTTCTTTGATTTTGAGTATCACAAAGAAGCGAGCTCATGCGCCTATTGCTATACCGATTACGATGTCTTCCTCTATCGAAACAAGCGTACGAAAGAGTGGGATTTGAAACTGCAAACATATCACTATCTTGGAACCTGTCGCTATCCGCAGGATTATGTTTGGGATTTCCTTGTACGTCCACTGGCTCCAAGATGGACCGATGAGTATGACAGAATGAAGGCTCGGCGCCTGGACTATGGAAGGGCGCGACGTATGTGGCAAGCAGAGGGCAAGAATCCTAATCTTCCTCCAGATGCTCAGGTATAAGACTTATGCCTAACGGTCATGTTGGGCGCTACCTGGTATGCTGTTTCTGGTATGCTGTTTCTGGTATGCTGTTTCTGGTATGCTGTTTCTATTACAGTCTGTTTATTGTATCTACAATGATGGGAGACCACAAATCCTGGGTTTGGATACAGTATATGTATTCAGGTTTCAAACTTACAAGTCATATTTTATATGTATTAAGCTTCTCAGTTATAGTCAAGTGCGGTATTGTGTTCAGCTTATATATGTGCCCTCACATGTTTCTCCTACGACCACTGACTCCTCGAACCGACCACGGCATCAGGGAAATGTAATCACCTGGCGTATACAAACTTTACAGCGTCCCCATAAGCGGAATATAACCCGAACTCGAGATCGGACTACACACAATCATCACTCAATTAAGAGCCAGAACAAAACGATCTGGGAGCAGGTAATTGAATTCAGCCAGTGCAAGAGATCACACACTTGGATCCTGCCCTCGGCTAACATAGTAGAACCAAATAAAGACAGACAATATAGACAAATGCACCAACGCTGTCTAATACCTATTCAAGGACACCATCAAGTCAACAGGAAGAAGCAAAAAAGGAAAGCAACTACACTTGGAAGCACGAACTCGAGGGGAACCGAAGGAACAAAGTCTCTCACCATATAGAATTCCAGAGAATACATTGAGGGAGCAGAGCCGTACGAGACCCCCTCCACACCATTATAGATTGAGATGGTTTTTTCTTCTCCAAAGTGTGAATGGAGGATTCATGCCCGGCTCTTGCTGTTCTACTGCCAATGTGAGGCTATTGTCCAGTGGACTAGATGGACGTAGCTATTCAAAACAAACAAACGAGCAAGCAAACGAACGAACAAACGAACGGCCATGTTTTTAGTGGAAGACATGCCAACATACCGGGTCCCCACCATAGCTACTGACAATCCAAATAACACGCAACCGGAGTATGAAGGGGTATATAAAACTTGAGATATTGCTACATATGGTCGTAAAGAGAATGGTTACTACATAGTGGGTTGATGATTCTTATAATACTGGTAGTGTCTATAACAATAATGGCGTATAGCAAGCAAGAGCTATAGTCGTAATGATTATAGTATCAATAGTAACAATAATTGAAAGCAATGATGGATATCTAACAATAGCAGCGGTTAAATTGATAAATAAAACCCACTCCTCGTTTGCGTGCATTAAAAGGCATAAGTGAATGCATTACTAACATCACAAATTACGTTTGATAATGACTAACTACTTGTACATGTAACTATTCTTACCAGCTAAGCTCCTATTATTGTTAGAAGAGAGTCAATATGGGACGCAGCTCCATGATGCTTGTACATATTCATTGGCACTCAATAGGAACAGCCCTCTTAACAGCAATAGGAACAATAGTAATTCAACCGAAAACATCAATAGTTGATATCCACACCAGCTTATAACAATGACCGCAAGAGCCCTAAGTACATGCGAGCGAGGCCATATTGGAATTAAACTTGGGGTCGTAGGCTACTTCGTTTGACGGCTGGCGGTACTGCGGGCTAGCACCCATATAAATTTATTGCTAAGTCTATGGTATAAATATTTTCTTTCACCTCTTAAATATCTTCCCACGTTCCCTTTCTCTTTTATTTTTCTTCTTGTCTTCATCCTTTTTCCATCATCACAACAGCCAACCTGATTAATTACAACCCGGACCACCCACACGATGGCAGCAAATCAGTCAGCATTATCCCAGGCTGAAATGCTTCATACGAGACAGCTTGTGCGGCTGTATCTTGATAAAAACGTCGACAGGTTGATTAAACAACGTATTGATACATTGACCATATTCAATGCCAGATGGATTCTAGACGAGAAGAGCGGAAGAGGCCATTCGATATGTCCTGAAGAACACAGAGCCAAGAGAAACGAAGAGATCTATCCATCGACTTGGCTTACTATTGGAGCAATAGATGAAGCCGTGAGAGTATTCAAACAATTCTCCGCTGTCATTCTGCCTAAATGGCTCCCATCAAGGATTGCCATGTTATCTACCCCAGCCAGGACGAAGCATGGGATAACTGTTCAAGTTATGGAAGTTACCGCCAATCAACGGGCCTTAACTAATAATCGACAAGTCATCTGTGTGATGAATAAGGTGGTAGACCTATCTTATTCTCTTATATCATCACAAGCCAGTCGGGCAGCACTGGAACAAATTCTTCACAGAACTATTCAAAGTTGGAATAGCAGAAACGTGGCGCATCTATTACCGCCAAATACAACTGCTACTGACGCAGTTGAACTTTTCCTGCACCAACTGCGCGCCAGGTTCCCGCAGATATCTCTTCTAGGAAGAGAGCAATTAGATGGTGCGGATGCGGAAGCGCGGATCAACCGATCCTGGGTTCAGGAAGGACAAGGAATCCTTCAATTCGACCCAACCCGTTGTTGTCAGCTTATTCTAAATCATCAAGTAAGGGGTCACCGTATTTTCTGTTGTGACAAAAATAGCTAACCATGATTGTTCTTTAGACTATCTTTGCCACGGTAAATTCAGGACAATTTGCCATTAAAGAGAAATTGACGGCTGAATACCGACGGAATGCGCTCAAAATTTGGTCTACCTTTTTAGTTACAATGACTGTCTCGTTAGCTCATGAATATGTCCACATATTTATAGCAATGCTGGCAGGCGGAAGTAGACCAAGTACGCCACCAACAATCCATTGGGATCCTTCGGATATCGATGTTCTTTCTGGTGCTGCCTTGACACAGGCAGAGCAAGACTGGATGATGTATAGAGACATGTCGACTATGCCCAATAGCCTGTTGACGAAAATTCGGGGGGAGTCTGGTTTTGCTTGGGAAAGTCAGGTTTTTGGTGGCAAGTTGACCCGCTACCAGGATTTGAGTCTGGAGGTTGTCCTGAAAGAGGACGGAAACGAGAATATACTTTTTAAACTAACTGGAAGGGCGTGCTCCGGAAGGCTACACCTCGTCTAGATGGCGGAGGATGCGACGGCGCGACAAGTCAGTTTCCCCTACATAAAAGCTTTCTTGGACAGCGGTAAGATCAACTATCAACATTACTGTTTTCTTTTTCTTTTGGCTAACAGATTACGTAGATTTTTCACCCCCAGATCGACCCCCCAACAATATCCCTCGTCACTTACATAGTCTTTTGCCTCTGACTCAACATCATCTTTGTGGCTTGAGACAGGATGCAGATGCTATGAAAGATATGTGTAACCTCGAGGCTAGCTAGACCAACAACTGAACTAGTTAAGACTACGCCGACATGGTAGAGAGTCTTCACCTACTCCGTATTATATAACTTGCTACTATTATTCATTAGTTAATATCCTAGATCACATCGACTATAAGATAGTATAGGTCCTGTGGCATCCTCTTAAGGGAATATCTTCCTCGTCTTCTTTGAAAGCAGGCACCCTGTACCCCAGATGAATTTCAATCTCAAAATATCAGGTCAGGTGTTATTCATATCAGGTATCTGATATATTAGACAGACATACGTAGAGCATAATAAATCCCTGTGGTACTAAATTGATGTAACTGATAACTGATGTAAACGATAGCCGATGTAACGAGTACCTGTATTGACCAATCGTTAAACTTTACCTACATAGTTGGCGGCATTAGCCTGGCCAATGTTGGAGATGCAAAATGAAACGACAGACGCACTATTCATGTCAGAGAGTTTTGGCCCCTGAACCAAGATCCAGCCTCTCAGCGTTTCTCAGGGAGGCAAGGGGGTGCTTATTGCGGGGTGGCCTCTTTCCATATAGCGGGGTGGCCTCTTTCCATATAGCGGGGTTACTTGGAGGCGTTCAGATTCTCCGAGGCTCTACCGGCGCCTCTTCTTGTTGTAGATGATACGTTGAGTTACTTGTACAAAGTCTGGAGTCTGGAGTATGGAGCATGGAGTATGGAGTATGGAGTATGGAGTATGGAGTGGTCCACTTGAATATGCAAAGTGTAAAGTTGATGTACAAGTAGGAGATGCATCGATCAGCGGCGTTTTGCAAAATGAGTCCTTGCGCTGAGAGTTGTGGCAGCATCAGCAAAGCTTGGACCCGTTGCTACGGCGATTCCTACGCATCTTATCACGGAAAAAAAAAAAGAAAGCCATACGGAGTACTGGAACTGAATTGCAAAAGAGTCTTGGCTAGAGACATGTAAAGTTATCAATTAACCATGTCAGATAAGTACGTACAAGTAGGTAGGTATTTAGTAGGTATCTAGTACTCCGTAGGTAGTTATCCAAAGGCTGTAGTACTTGTATGCAGGGGGGTTGATGCGCTAGGCTAGGGCTTAAACAGAATTAGTAGCAAAATTAACAGGGAAGAAAAAGAAAACTAACAGGGAAGAGTAAAAATACCCTCCAATGCTAAATAGTCTGAATGTTTTTGGACTGCAACGGTCTAGACGGTGCTGATGTTGTTGTTTGGGCATAAACCTTGGCACGGGAATGCTGGCACGAGATGGCTTTGGTACGAGAAGCCACAGGGGGGCTGTGCTTCAAGTGCAATGCGTCAGCAGCTGCTGATGATCTGTGGCGGGATTTTTCTTCTTTCGATGCGTTACGGAGTATAAGCAAACGAAGAGCTATACGAGTAGTAGGTCTCCGTAGATACATAGTAGATAGCAATGGATAGATAGAATAAGAATCTGGGCTGAGGGGCTTGGGGGTATTTTTTTCTTTTGGTTCGATAGAGCCCATGAAGACAGGGGCACCCTCGTCGTATTCGTACCGAGGCCGAGGTTTTACTTGCATTCAGCCTCGTACAATGACAGGTACTTGGAGTAGACAATTACTAGGTATGTAGGTACCTAAGATAGTTACTACATTAGAACGGAGTACGGAGTTGAGGTACCTCGTACTCTATGCCTTCTCCTGTTGGTACGCGTATTGAAAGGACCGGCCATATGTGGCGATTTATTTATAGCAGCTTTTCTCTGTTCCTACGATAAGAAGGGATTTTCAATGGGTTGGTGGTGGTGCTGCTGATATGACGTTATCCAAGGCCCTTTTGCAAGGCAAAGCCATGGTAGGAAGTACAAGTACGAAGCTCAACGGATCGTTATATGTATTCCATGTAGAGCATGTTCATAAGTAGTACTACTAGAAAACCAATACCTTACCTTAATAGTAACAGAATCAACCTATCCTATTATTTCACCTAGACTTTATCTTTAGTTATGTATCGTCATTGAGACTGGACGCATCTCTTGCTGCAGGGGCTGGCCCTGAACTTGACCTGCAGCTTGACTTGACTCGACTGCTCTGCTGATTTTCGGGCGCCATTGTGCATACAGTACGGATAATTAGCTATGTAGCTTATATGGCTATTGTCCAGCGAAGGGGCTTAAATACAGGGGCCCCCTATAGTGGCCAAGCTCAGCCTTTTCAGTGGGCTGTGGAATGTGGATGAGGCCTTAGAGGTATATCGTATCTTTGTGGTGACCAAGTACCACTACAAAGTACAGGTACCTATCAGGTACCATGGTGGCACGTTGCAGCCAAAATAAACCCCTTCAAGCCACATGCACACAACGGCTCGGCCATTGTCTCAGCATCTCCAACATTAAACTCTTCTAGCTCCAGTCCCTTTCCTACTATTAACCTTGCAGCCCTTTTCTTGTCTGACCTTCCATAATAAACAATTCGTTTCTACCCAACCGGGGCTTTTTACTCTCTCATTTCTTACACATCTCTCGACTTGTCGATACAAAAACTTGCTACCGAAATCCTACAGATTCTCTCACACCTTGCGTCAAGTCAATAGCATCCTTTTTTTTTTTTTTTTTTTTTTTTTAAATTTATTTATTGTCCTCCCTCGGTTTACCGCCACTTCGTCTCATCACTCTTCTCCTCCCATAGCTTCAACAGTTCAGTTCCTCCGTTCCCGTCGATTCCGCGAGACTCCCATGTGATCCGGCTCGAATTACGCAACCGATCCTCATCTCCCCTCTCTCCCTCTCTCCTTCGCTCCTTTTCCCTTCTTCTTCTTCTCCCTATCCTTTTCGTCTCGCCAATAACCCTAAGCCATGGACGATGATCTTCTCTTCCCTCGAGCTGGCATCGTGCCGGGAGGCGCTGGTTCTGTGAGACCAGGATACTACAAGGCCATCGGTATCAGTCTGGCTATTGGATCTGGACTCTTTATTGGAACGTCATTTGTTCTTAAAAAGGTCGGCTTGCTGAGGGCAAACGCAAAATACAATGAGGTCGCCGGCGAAGGTTATGGTTACCTCCGGAACGCCTTCTGGTGGACCGGCATGACGCTCATGATTATCGGCGAAATATGTAACTTTGTCGCCTATGCTTTTACTGATGCCATTTTGGTCACACCGCTTGGCGCCTTGTCTGTTGTTATCACCACGATTCTGTCAGCCATCTTCCTAAAAGAGCGTCTCAGTCTGGTCGGCAAGGTCGCATGTTTTCTTTGCATTGTGGGCTCTGTCGTCATCGTTATGAATGCGCCGCAGGAATCCTCCGTCGCCAACATTCAGGAGATGCAAAAGTATGCTATAACGCCGGGATTTCTGTCGTATGCGGGCATCATCATCGTCGGATCCATCATAACTGCTTTTTTCGTTGGGCCTAAATGGGGTAAGAAGAACATGCTGGTCTACATCTCAATCTGCAGCTGGATTGGAGGTTTGAGTGTCGTATCAACCCAAGGCTTAGGCGCAGCCATTATTGCATGGGCTAGTGGAGAGCCACAATACAAGCAATGGTTCTTGTGGGTGCTGTTTGTCTTCGTCATCGGCACCCTGCTAACCGAGATTATCTTTCTCAACGTGAGTTACCTGATCAAGAGTAAATATTGAGATGGAGAAGCTAATCAAAGGTCCTTTTTTTTCTTTTCATTGCAGAAAGCTCTTAACCTCTTTAATGCCGCCATTGTTACTCCGACTTATTATGTTTACTTTACAAGTACCACCATCATCACATCTGCAGTCTTATTCCAGGGTTTCAAGGGCACCGTACAGTCAATTGTTACGGTAGTGCTAGGTTTCTTAACGATATGCTCTGGCGTCGTGCTATTGCAGCTCTCCAAGTCTGCCAAGGATGTTCCCGATGCAGCCGTATTCAACGGTGACTTGGATCAGATTCATACCATTGCCGAACAAGCCCAGCCCGAGACAGAACCCAAAGCTGATGCAATCCGAGGCGCAGCTGCTATTGTCAGACGCTTTTCCAACGCGCGAATGAGGATGGAGGCCGAAGAGCTCAAGCGTCTGCATGAAGAGAAGATGGCGGAAACTATGGCTCCTATCAGCGAGGATGGGCAGCCAATGTATGAATGGGATGGTTTGAGGCGAAGACGAACTATTGCGTCCAGTATACGCACGAGGTCGATCAGGACTTCGACTCCGGGTCCGGTTCCTGTTTCTCCAGCCCCGCGTACACCCCACCCCCCTTTGGGCATGTCGCATTTCCCTACGGATGAAGAGCTCGAAGAGCATGATCGCAGCACCGTCTTTTCTAGTATAGCAGGCACAATCCGCGGCCGGCGATCACGCAATCAACAGCATCACATGTTAATCGAGCAAGAGCAGGAGCAGGAACCGGATATCGAAAGCCGGTATCCGACGGACAAGATGCGCAGTCCGATGCATCCGCTTCCGCTTACCCACATTACTCTGCCGCAGCAGAAACCAGATGACGAAGCCGGTGCTTATTATGGCCCGACGCGCGAGCGTGTCTTTCCATCTCTCGAGAGCAGTGACACTGAGTATCACGGCGCTGATATTGGCGACCCTAGCCTTCTCGCTCCAACACCGCCACCTCATGGCACGCGCCGCCAATTTTCTTTCAACCGAGTCTTCCGACGAACACCCCAGCCGTCTGAAGAGGAACGTGTAGGGCTCGTCAAAGAACCGAGTGCTGGTGATAAAGCGCCTACACCGCCGCCGGCTTTCCTATAGGTTAGAAAGTGCAGGGCACAACTTGGAAAGTGACGACGGCATCTTGCATTCTAACGGCGTTTCTGGTGTCTTTGATACGATTTGCGTTTTTTTTTGTTTTGTTTTGTGTTTTTTTTGTTTTGTTTTGTGTTTTGTGTTTTTTTTTTTTTTTTTTTTTTTTTTTTTTTTTTTTTTTTTTTTTTTTTTTTTTTTTTTTTTTTTTTTTTTTTTTTTTTTTTTTTTTTTTTTTTTTTTTTTTTTTTTTTTTTTTTCGTTTTGTTTTGTTTCATTTTGTTCGATCCTCTTGGCTACGACGCCACACACACACTTGTATTCATCTATGGCGGTTTCTTCTTTTTGCTTTTGCTACTGTTTTGTTATTACTCTCTCTCTCCCTCCTTCTCTCTCCAAAAGACACACGATATAAAGGCGAGTGGCTGCTGGTTTGTGTTGGAATGGATAGTTATGACACGGCGGATACCCCCCCCCAATGCACGAGAACAAACATGAAAAACGAAAGAACTAACGATGTATTATAACATCTGGGCGTATTGGAGAAAAAATGGTGGCAGCGTGTTTGTGCTATTAGCACGGCGGTGGTTTGGAGAAGGAATAGGTATTTTGTATACAAATTTATAGAAAGGGGAAAGAGATTCATGATGAGCATGATGGATGGGCTTGGACTAGCAATACATGATGTACATGATGGGACTGCTTATTATTATAAATCTGACTGAATGAATTGAGAAATTTGTCATTCGTGTATTCAAAAGGAGATATTCCTTATCCTTGATCATGTCTCACATAAACTTGATTTGAATTGAAAAGGTAGAAACGTGCCTGTTGAGAAATCGAAATCCCATAAAACGCCGTGTGATGTCTCTTTTTCACACCCAATCGCCATCCCATGTCATACATAAAAATAAAAATAAAAATAAAAATAAAAATAATCCAAAATAGCTTGAGACTTTTCATATCGTCGTCCATCTCTGATGCTATCAGAAAAGGGTAAAATTAAAAAGGGAGAAGAGTTAAAGAAAAAGAAGTACTCGAGCTCAAGGTTAAAAAAAAAAAAGTAGAGAAAAGTAAAGTCGTCATTTTAAAGAAAAACACATGCTACCAATCGACAGCCCAGCCATTTTCTTCCAAAAACTCCTCGCAGGCCTGTCGTAAGGCGAGGTTTGGTCGTAGATCTGATGCGGTGAGAGGCTCGCGGGTGAGAGGATCGGAAGGGTGTCTGCGGAGGTGTTCCATGATGGTGGCGCGTTCGTAGGATTTGCCGGTTTTTGTCTGATTAATGGAATGGAAAAGTGTGAGAATATAAAAGTAGAGGAGAGGATTATATATACACACACACATATATATATAATCATATATATATAATCATATATATATAGTCATATACATATAAGAAAAGATGTGAAGATGAAAAAAACAAAAAAAAAAAAAAAGGGGGGGGGGCGAGAGAAAATGAAGAATGACGGAAAACTCACCATGACGGGATCGACCATGATAGCAAAGCTGATATCGTCAATGGCCCAATCTGGTACTTCGCGCCTCTTTTCGCCTTGCGCTCTGGATCTCTCAAAGGTTTGGCTTAGTACCCTCATCTTCTCACCAGCTTCCTCCTCGACGGCCCTTAATTCCAAGTCATCGCCCGGTGGCACAGCCATGAGCATCTCATCCTTGTCCCTCCTAAGCAGATCAAGCATATACATCTCCAGCTGCTGCTCGCCTCGTATACGCTTCTTCTCCTTATCCTCCCAGCGCTCCTTCTTGCAACGCAGGACGATATTGGTGACGGCGCCGAGAGATTTATCGTTGGACTTGGCACAGATCATGTGCGCGGCTAGAGCATTCTCCAAAGCGCCGTCGTAGTCGCGGATGGAAAGCTGTGCTTGAGAGAGATAGTAGTGGGCTTTCATGTTTTGAGGCGAGAGAGCGAGACAGGCCTGGCAGTCGATGATGACGGAATCCCAGTGGCCCAGTTTGAGGCGGGCCATGGCTCGGTTGGTGTACAGAGCTGGGTTTTTGGAGTCGGCGATGATGCTGAAGAGATGACGAAGGAGAGATAGAGAGAAATTGAGAAACGGTTCTTTTTTTTTGTTTTTGTTTTTATATATATAATATATATATATATATATATATATAATGATGATGATGATGATAAGGACTTACGCTTTGGAGTAGAGGCTGTCGGCGCCAATGTAATCGCCGGCTTGGAAGTGGCGGTTGCCCTCTTCCTTAAGTTGTAAAGATTTGGCCATGGTGGTTGGAGTGATGATATGAAGAGAGGTAAGAGGGAAACCTGGGTTGTACGTATAGATATACACTTATATATGTATATAAGTATATATGTAGGCAGACAAGGCTGTGGTTGCAGGATCAGATCATTTTCAGCCGTTTGAAATGCGCTGTTAAAACTCCTTGTGCGTGTGTGTGTGTCTGTAATATGCCGAGTATTGGAGTTATGTGGTTGTATCACCTACTTGATGCCCAATGAGAGGCCACCAGCCGGGCCAACCTTTGGACAAAGATGATGATGTCGCGTGAAATGGAGTATTTCACTGTAACATTGGGATTATTGGTTGTAGATGTACTTCGTAGCCCCTTTGGAAATACTTTGTCTGCCTATAACTTGAGCGAAAAGGAGAAAAAAAGAAAATGACAGCTATACTCGTATTTTGGTGGATATTGATAATACTATGGAGTACCTACTACTCAATTTAGTACGGAGTACCAAGGCACAGAGCATTAAGTACGGGAGTTATAATGGATACTCGGTACTAATTATTAAGTGACCAAGGACCCTGAATGCTTGTTTGTGGCGGGGATTGGAGCGGAATTGGGGAATTTCTAATGCAAGTCGGGCGGATAGAAGATTCGAGAATAAAAGCTCCAGAGTTACTACGGAGTAAGTACATGATGGCCTCATTCCCGATAGGGTACGGAGTAGATAAGATAAGATAAGATGCGTAATTGAGTATGACATTAGTTCTATCGTGTATTTTCTTCATTTCAAGCATCTTTGCTATTTATTGTTAATCCATGTTTACTACCTATTCCTACTCCATCACTAGAACATTTCTGAACCGAGGCTTTCCCGCAATCAAGTCGTTCACTGCCTCTTGTACATCGGCTAGAGGATACCTTTGAATCATGCAGCGAATGTTGTGCCGAAGAGCAAATTGGATGGCTTCCTCGCTATCAATTGCGTGTCCGCTTGCCCAGCCGTGAACGCTGGCACTCTTCATAACTAGAGTTACGGTGTCGATGGGAACGGGTCCAATGGCACAGAGGTTCAGAAGCTTGCCCCCCGCAGCTAGGCTTTTCACGAGTGCACTGATAGTCTGGGGGTTAGGAGCCGTTTGCACAATGATATCAGCACCACCCAGCTTGATGATTTCAGTAGCAGCATCAGAGGTCTTGGTATTGATGTAGTGATGGGCGCCGAGTTCCTTGGCAAAGCTGGCCTTTGCGTCTCCAGATGAGAGGGCGACAACTTCGTATCCCATCTTGTTGGCATACTGTACAGCTAGATGACCCAATCCACCCAGTCCATTAACAACAACTAGTCCGCCTTGTTCGACATGCAGCTTGCGAATTCCGTTGAAAACAGTGACTCCGGCGCACAGAAACGGCGCAGCTTCTGCAGGATCAATCTCCTTGGGCACGCGCACTACCGCCTCAACCCTTAGGATAGCATATTCAGCATACCCACCGTCAAAGCTGACACCATTGACTTTCTGGTTGTCGCAATTCTGGAATCGAGAGCGTTGGCACTGGCGACAGCTCCCATCGTGACCGCCATGCCATGGGCCGCCTACGCGCTGGCCGACAACAAAGCGGGTGACGTTCTCACCAACTGCGACGACATCACCGACAAGCTCGTGGCCTGTAACTCGTGGGAAAACGTCGCCCATGTGGCCGCTGGTGACGGCGACATCCGAGAAACAGACACCACAGGCGAGAACCTTGACCAAGACTTCTCCAGAGCTGGGGAGTCGGAGGGGAATGTCTTTTAGGGTGAAAGGGCCGTTGGCTTCGGTGACGACGGCAGCCTTGTAAGTCTTGGGGAGAGACATGGTGATTGTTTGAAGTTGTTGTTTGTGCTTGAGTGAAACGACCTTCTTCTTCGGACTAATTAGTGAAGTTTTGTCTTTTTGAGATGAGAGAGAAGGGGAAATGTTGGTGGCCATCTGATTTTGACTTATCATGCAGAATGTCTGAAGCTTTATATCATCCTCACGTATCTCCACCATAACGACAGTAATGACAAAAAGAACAGAGTAATTCTCCTAATGAACGATTCTAGCTTTAGAAGCATGTGAAGCTGGCCACTTGAACGGCATACACTCAATGCTTTTGCCTTTGTCTGACCATTTCCTTAGCAATCATTTGAAATCTGGCAAGTCTGAAGAAAGAAGCGCAATCGGAGATAGATGTGCTCTCTTGGAGCCAACTCCGACAGTCTAAGCTAATAGATGGTAGATTCAGATGAGAGATATTTCATTCCACGAACCTGTTCAGCTCACGAATATTTGTGCCAATGTGGGGAATTGAAATGGTAGTTTAAAGTAGTTTGATAAAAGCAAGGCTTGATACATAGATGCGAGGTCCGGAGATTTCAAGAGCGAAAAGTCCGTATTTCGCTGTACTATTGACGGCGCATTTGCTACTTGCATTATGCATGCAGGGCTCATGTGTTTATTTATTTATTAATTTACTTATTTAAAAAGAATAGAATCACCGTGGTGAAATCTATAAGCTAGATCAATTATTGCATTTATTTTAACATGAATTCTAATGTTGTTCTTTTACATACGTTATGTTATATAAGAGCTTTGAAGTGGTGAACCATCTAGCGTGGATTGCATTATATTTATATGGTAGTTCAGAATTGATATAACATGTAGTTTGTATAATTAGAGATATATAGGATTAATTGGTTTACATCCATAGAGTAATATGTTGCTGCTCGCAAGCTCAGATCGTGAATCATTTATAAGATTCATTGAACATTTGATGGAGATTATCTAACTCCGAAACGCGAGACGTTCACTTGTTACAGGTACAAGAATTATCTACGTCTTCTCACTACTTATAATATAAATATCCTTTTATTGATCTAAAAATGACATTATGATGGTATATATAAGAAATATTTTGCTATGGTCTGTGAGATCTTTAGCAAGGCACATAGAAAGGCTGTTTGAGTAATCCAGTTTGGTCAGTTGCTGCTTAGTCCCACGAAGGATATCTAGCTAACCACAACTCTACTGCATTTTAACTTTGGAAGAAAAGGAATAGAATAGAACATTTAACTCGTTGCATTCTTCCTTTGCTGAAAAGTCATTTATTTGCAAAGTATCATCAATATTACAAACGACTAATTGCATGCGGAAGGCAGCTATTTCTGGCCGTATTATTGAGTATATCCAAACAGTATGTACCAATTGCAAAGAGGCGCTTCTATTTGGTCAGGCTTCCTTTCCAGATATAATTAATTTAATTTAATAGAATACCGATCAGTGTATTATCTGTCCGTTTCAGTTATTCTGTCACACGTAAGAAACTGCAGACTTACGGTTTAGATTGGCAGATGCTTCTACCTTTTGGTTCGCGGCTGGAATAGGGCCTTCTAAAGCTATAACCTATTTCTTTCAAAATATAAACAAAATCCAAGCTAAAGGTGAAGACTTCGTCTACGTGTGGCGGAGATTGCTGCATACCACATCAAGTTAAACTAATATATGTGCCCTTTTCTATGGTATGGCATATGCAAACGTGCAAACTAGGTAGTCCTGTGCTAGTCCAACGTAAAGGTTTCATCAGCTTTAATGAAATAAATCACTTAGATGATTATTGGCATCTACATAGGAATTAAAATCTACGTGCTAAATAGACTTGACAAGCGGTTGCCTAACCAAAGCTTTTGCTATAAACGTCCCCCAACTACGCACAAAGTGTCGATGATGAAGAGGCACAAGAATGTCTACCGGATTTAATTAAGCGCCCGCATTTCGTGACAGCTTATACTGATCTTCAGCTCTTACTTCCGATTGCGCGAGCGGAGCTAATATTGCCGCTGTCCCAAATGCGAGAACTAGTTCGGCGATGCAGATTGAGTTGCAACTTATTCCCGACACAGTATCAAAGGCTCCCGAATATACGGCCGTCAATGCGATTTCTTTCTATTGCAATGAGTGCCGATGAAATAGAAGAATTATATAAATAACATTGAAAATATATTAACATTTCGAACTAGCAGAATCGCCCATATTGCATTGTCTATAGTTGAGAGCCTGTCATTGTTGTTAACAAACGTATAATTTAATATCACCTCCTTCATCCTTTCAGCATGTCTCAAGTATATCTTATTTCAGGGGCATCGACAGGCTTTGGAGCTCTCGCAGCTCGAGCTATCGCTAAGCGGGGACATACCGTCTTTGCGGGCATGTACTCGCATGATAGAAATACGAAGCAATATGAAGATGCCATCTCGCAATACGCAAAGGAGCACAAAGTAGACCTTCGAGCAGTCCCTCTCGATCTTCTTTCTCAAGATTCAGTTAATGCAGCTGTGAAGAATGTTGTCGAATCGACAGGCCGGATCGATGCCGTGATTCACAATGCCGGCCATATGTCCTGGGGTCCATCGGAGAGCTTTAGCGCAAAACAGCTGCTTCATCTATATGATGTAAACGTAGTTGGATGCCAGAGGCTAAACCAAGCGGCGCTTCAGCATATGCGTAGAGCGCGGTCCGGACATTTGATTTGGATCTGCAGTAGCTCAACATATGGTGCCAAGTCTCCCATGTTAGGGCCCTATTTCGCTGCCAAGGCCGCACAGGATGCTCTTGCACAATCTTATGCTCACGAGCTGATGCCTTGGGGGATCGAAACGACTCTTGTATCGCCAGGTGTTTTTACAAAGGGTACAAATCATTTCACCGATGCTGCGAGTCCCGCCCTTGTCAATATCGCCGCAGAGTATGAAGATGGTCCTACCAAGGGTATGGGCGAAGCCACTATGACCGGCACGATAAACGTATCACCGCCGGACGCCGATCCGTCCATTGTTGCAGATACGTTGGCTGAATTGGCGGATATTCCGAGGGGCAAGAAACCTTTTAGAATGTTTCCGGATCCCGTCATGGATGGTGGTGAGGCGGGTGCGTTGGTGAATGATAATAACAAGGTAAACTTTTATCGGCGATTGGGCATGGAGAAGTATTTAAATGTTTCGCTTTGAGTGTATTTCATGAAGCTAGGGTGAATAATCGTTTGTGCTGTCAGACTTTTTTATCACGATTATCACGATTATCACGATTATCATCTTGCTGTCCCAGCCATTCTATTGAATGATGATATAATTATAGTCATAACATAACAATCATTATCTATTCTATATAAATGAAGGAATACTGATGCTGTTACATCATTTCCTAGTCCCTTCACCTGTTTAGATACTATCTGAACCCCCGCATGAATTCTATATGTACTCATTTGCTTTAATACGGAAGCCGAGGGGCAAACCGCATTTCCGAAGCACCAACATCAAATACCGCCAACACATTGTGTAGCCATGTTGCACCAAGAATGGACGGCACGGCATCGGGAGAGGGCTGTACGCCCAAGAGACACATGCCATCTAGTACATTGTCTTGAAGAATTAGATCCACTGGTGACATATAGAATGTCTGACTAGAAATCCTGATGCCAAACTTGGGGGCGGTAGCATTGCAGGGTACGAAAAAACTGCCCTGAGCGTTGGGAGGAGAGATAGGCATCTCACTGAATCTCGCATATAGAGCTTCGACAATTGTCGATGGTAGCCTTGTCAGGAAGGTTCCACTATCGACAATAGCAGGAAGATTGGTCCCGGAGATATCATGACTGTCTCGTCGTTTATCTTGCTGAGCATCGTGACTGGCTGTGCTCATGTTGGCTAACTTTCCAATGATATAGTCTTTCGCGATAATGGTGTAGTAGGTAAAGTTCGTTCTTGTGCCGGGGATATTAGAATTTGCAATATCACCAATTAAAATGGGAGTGCTGGAGAATTTGGGTTTAATTGGAACCGAGGGCAATCCTCCGATGGCAAAGATCCCTCCATTGCCGCGCTCCATGGCAATGCTGAATAAAGGTGCTGTTAGGTTCTTCTGGAAGATGTTTGTAAACAGGGTGTTGTACGGGAGCGTATTATTAAGATTGTCCTGGCCGATGAATGTTTCATTGCCTGGCAACGCGGTAGTTACTTGAGGATAGGAGAGGCCTATTAGGCCGCTTATATCGCCTTGAGCTTGAAAATTGATGAGATTCGCGATGGAAATTTCTTGTTTAGGGATAGTAATGCCAGCCAAAGTAACTGACTCGTAGCCCAAGGTGCCAGCAACATGTTGGCCGCCAGCGTAGCTTATGTCCAAGTGCTGGTTGGCTATCTCGCCGCCTGAATAAGTTCCTTTGAACGTGGTTGTAAAGTTGCAGAAAGAGTTGCTTTGTAGTGTAAAGTTCGACGTGATACAGCGGTAGTTCTCTCCGGCGATCCAGAGATCGCTTGAGCCTGTATCGAAAATGACCTTGAAGGTCTGATTCGCAATCATAATGTCGGCAGCAAGCTCTGTGTTCTGAAGGACCGGGTTGAGAAGTCCCTCGCCGAACTTTTGAAAGATGGATGAGCTAGATAAGCCATGACGAGGAAGATTTCTCGAAGTCGCATGTGTAGGAGATGATCGAGCGCTGATGCGGTTGAGGCGGATTGTATGGGGGGTGATGAGACTTGGGCTTGGGCCCTGGAACGGGGCTGGTGATCTTGTCTGAAGAATGGTTTCAGTTTGGCCTTTCTGAATGTCTTGAGATCTTAGGGGACTTGATGTGGCCGAATGAGCCTGCAAGAGGACTAAGATTGAGAGCACAATTCTCATGATTAGAATCGAAAATAGTTCAATAAGTTTCTGATCAACAGCTTGACTGGCAGGGTCTTTCTGATTGCTTTAGGGGCGTTTTCGAGGGTGAGATTTGAAGTTGTCATGCTCGGGGCCACCGGTTTCTTATACTTGAAACTCTCTATCAGGTACATTGCCATGATTCTTGATTTGAGCCCAAAATAGTGACAAGTCGGGTCATGCTGGAGATTTCAAGGGCTGTGGATAACACAGCCATGCATCCACCCGCTTTGATTTCTTGCTGCAATAAACATGGCCTCAATTAGGTCTTACTGGAATCATTCTAAGAATTGGTAGACAGACAATTCTGGTTGGGTGGGTGATTTGTCACGAAGTACAAAGATTTCTTCTGTAACTGAAACTACGATATTTAAGAGAACACACGCATAACTTCATAGCCATCTCATACTTTCTATTGTTTTGATTCTAAACATATTCCTTTATTCTTCCTAACTCAAGTTGAGGAAAATATCGGTGCTTGGTTCTGTTCTATCAAAAGAGTGTGGCGTGTTATGTGCCGCGGAGATATTAATGATACAAACGGGACTAAAATTATCTAAGCAGACTCTGAACATCACAGACAATTAATATCACAATTCATATTCCAACTAAACATATTGAAGGGGCGCAGAAGTAATGTGGCCCACTGCTAAGCGAGATACGCGAGATCGTCAAGGTGATCACCTGGCCGAAGGAAGCTACAAGCAGGAAGACTTGCTTTTGAATGAAAGATGGCTGCTATTTTTGTTCATGTGAAATCTGTTTCGTTGGCTCGTTGCATCAGTGTACAAGGATAGCATACGTTTCGCCAGGGATGTTGCTTTTTCAGGCTGATTCAATCCCAGCTGTTTCTAGTAGGATCGACCATCTTTTTATGCATTGATTATGCCACGCTATGATAGAGGTGGGTATAGTTTAGTCGATGAATCAACAAAGTTTCCTAAATAGGTTCTAAGATGCTGTGTATATGAATCAACTCTGGTGTTTAACTGAAGTATAATTGTGCCATAAGGCGGCATTGCATCCATGGATTTCCACATATAGCTGGTTATAGATAGATATAATAATTGGAGTATCTTTTCGATAATCTTATTCTTATTCGATTGTATTATGATATGTGTAGATAGGTACACTTCACTACACTTCGAATCAACCTTTTCCAATATACTACCCACTGTTAATATGCATATGCAAGAGCAGGTCCATCTCCAGTATGCTCTCGCCTGAGATGGCGATTCGTTGACATCAGCCAAAGCCTCAAAACCCACGCACAGATAATTGTACCACCTGCAAAGCCAGCCTCCAAACCCATAGCCATGACATAACGTGGCCCATCCCCCGCGGGGTATAGATAAGGGGTATAGATGTAGGAGGCATTAGCTACCATGTTTATGAAGCTAAGAGAAATAGCTTTCTTCTCCATAGTCTGTCCTAGAGTAGCCGATGCCCAGCCCAATATACAGGCATTGACGGCATAAACTCCAATAGAGAAGAAGAAACAAGCAATGTAGCGGACTGCCACATTCAGCGTCGAGGCAGCCATGATAAACCCAACCATGGCTAAGCCCATTGCAGCAGTAATGTGCCAAGTTCTTTCGTTGAACTTGCCTGAGCTTATTCCATACAGAGGTCCAACAATAGCAGCGGCCACGAATGGCGGGCATGTAAGCACAAGAGTAATCGTCCGATCAAACTTGAGTGTGCCAACAACCGTTGGGAAGAAGTTGGTGAACCCATTAGATGATAGATGAAGGTTTTGCATGAGTGCAATAAGATAGAGACGAGGATCACTGAATGCTACCTTTAGGCTGGCAAGGCCTCCTTTTCGGTCAGATTCTTCGACAGTATCGCGGCTGATACGCGCGTGGGCTAGTTGTCTCTCTTCTTCGGTGAGCCATGAGGTTGTGAGAGGGTGGTCTGGTAGTATTGGGATGCCTGCAAGTGCGACGACGACTGTAACTATTCCTTCGATGATGAAGAGCCTAATAATGATTTCATGGGTGGTTAGATAAGGAAAAAAAAGTCTTCAAATAGATAAATCAAAAGCTCATACCATCTCCATCCCTCAAGTCCGTGAGCACCATCAATCGTTGCGAATGTAGCAGCGGCGATAAGACCCGAAAAGGCTGTAGAGAGAATATTTGCAGAGTATAATATTGCCAGACGTGTTGCAACCTCCTTTCTTGTATAGAAAATGGAGAGTAAAAACAGGGCTCCAGGATAGACTATAAAAATTAATCAAAGCTCTCAATGAGGTAAACAGCGACCACGTACACGGAGCTTCCACAACACCGAGGAAGAAACGGACTAGCAAAAGACTGGTATAGTTTTTGGTCGCAGCAGTAGCACCTGAAACAACCCCCCAAAGAGCCATGCAGATACCCATGTATACCGATGGTCGAACACGGGAGGATGCCATCAGCATGTTGGAAGGCAATTGCATGAGGATGTATCTGGGGAGTATTAGAGCCGGTTCTGAGTCATAGGTCGGAGTAGGTTCTCATACCCAACAAAGAGAATAGATATGCAAGTGTTGTAATTGCCGCTCTTCAAATTCAAATCTTTTTCAAGGCCGTTTAGTCTCGCAGACGCAATAGCAGTACGATCAAGCTATAGTAGGTCATCAAAAGTAAGTAAGAGCTGCCATTGAGATAGAAGAGGATAATAGCACAGAAGAGATTTACATAATTTAAGAAATACATGACACAAAGCACCGGAAGAATCCTCCTGTCAAGCTTCTTCACAAGAGCAATTTCGGCAGGATCAGTCTTTGCTCGCGCCCCTGAATAGTCTCCTTGGGGGAGTTTATCATTTCTTTCGGCGTCAGCATATTCGAATTGGGATATGTCGGTCTTGTCATTATCTCTTTGCTCAACGCCCGGCTGCGCGATAGGAGTTTCATGTACTGAAGGAGTCATCTTCTTTAGAAATGATGAAGAAGAATTATCGAGAAGGGTTACAATAAGTTTCCCAAATCAGCCATCATGGGGTTGTATTCGTGTCTGTTTCCGTCTTAAATAGAATAAAGACGTTTGAAAGGTTTAAAGATGTACCGATGTAACTTTAATCGAAAGTTTGGAGGGCGCTGTCCCGAATAACTGGCTTTAATCCGGGGACCCCAGATTTGTTGGAGTAATCTGGGTTAGCGGAAAGGCACAAAGATGTACCGACAAGACTTGGCTAGACACCTTTAGCCCCTGACTCTTGACTAGGATTTGCGGGGAAGCATGGGAATATAATAAGCTTATGTGAAATATTTAACGAAACGTTGGACTGTCTGGCTTAGGTTGCGCATGCGCCCAGAAAATTTCATAATAGATGAAGCTTTGGTGAAGCCATTATAATATACCAAGTCCACCTACAACAATCTGAAAAGATACTGGTGAATGGTAATAGAGTAGATTATTGTAGCATGGACACGGTATGGTAACAGAAGCGTACGGAGTATGCTGATCTAATTCAACGGATTCGAACTCTGTTCGGCAAGACAAGGTGCCGCTTCTGGGGTCGACTTGGCGGGCCGCTAGAAATATTATCCTTCACATTAGCCAAACGCGGGCTAATAATGATTAAGGCGCTTATTCTATTTCTCTATATGTATCGTCAAATACCCTACAATTCACAAGTGTCATCTTGTTCAAAAGAATGAATACTCCTCTCCGTGTGTTTGATAAAGGATGAATGCCCAATGTTAGTAGACTTGTATTGCACACACACAAGCAGAAGGCCATCTCTCATAATGTAGATATGAAAAGTAGAGGCACATTGTCAATAACTAAATGCCCATAATCATGAACAAGCCGGCGTGCGGGTTTACAAGTCAGGAAACATTACGGGAAAGGTATATCTTTGAGTTTTTCGACATGATATCGTATATCTAACTAATCAAAGAGAGTAAAAGGGTTTTAGCATATTTTCACCCATTCAACTCTTTCTTCAATCTTTGATATTCCATAGTAAAATGTGTTTAACCATACTCAGCGTGAATTCCTTCTTAATGTTTGATATTGAACCCTATATGATACGTATTTAGACTTAAGAGCTCGACTGTCGACTGGAATTGGATTTTATCATGGCGAGGAATTGATCGGGCGATATTAAGGCGAATACCAATGCGAAAACTTAAACATCCTGCTTCCTATACCCGGAAATCACGCAGTTGACCCTATTTACACTCAGCCAAGCGCTCTGCAGCTAAATCCAATCCGCTTACTCTGATACACTGTGATGCGCTGTGTAATGTACCACTTTAATAATGATAGTATCCTAGCATAAATGACACTCGCAGGCTAGAATTAGAGACATTGAACAAGAGAGTCTAAAAAGGTTCCTGCTGTGAGGCAAATCAGGCGCTCTCAGTAGCTGACAATCATATATCAAGCCTTAAGCCCATTCTTCTCTATAAATTCCAGAGCATAGTCCAAGACCTCTTCCCATCCTTGCTGACTCACAATACCATGCTTCAAAATCTAAAGTTAGCAGCCATTATTGCTAAAACGAGATAAAAAGGGGTGAGTTGTTATAAGCATCTCCATTTCCATTATTAAAAGTTATGAGAAATAGAACTTATATTGATTGGAAAAGGTAAAACTTTGTTCTTACCGAGCGCCCTTCGAATTCTTTGTACTCGACAAATCCTCTTCCCTTCTGGTATGCCTTATACTCTTTCGCCACAGTTTGCGGCGGCACAACATGGTCCTTGGAGCCTGAAATAAGGAGCAATGGGGCACGGTCATCTTTGTTAAAATCCACATGTAGCACTCCCTTAGGATGAACAATACCACCTATAGCGCCTTGCCAGAGGACATGCGCAATGCTGGGAATGGAGTATCGTTCGTATATAGCCTTGCTCTCTTTTTCAGACATGGTATTGCCGAAACAGTAGCGAAAGTCGTGCTCTGAAATTTTGACCGTGCTTTCGTAGTCAAATGGGTTGGATAGGACCGGTAGAGTCGCCCTCACTGTACTGAGTGGCAGTGCGAATACGCCAGCAGGATTAGCAGGGCAGATGGCGATGCCAACAGATCCGAGACCACGAGAGAGGAGGATCTGCACATACAGCCCGCCAAAGCTATGTCCGATGATTATAGGCGGCTCTGGTAGGCGTGTGATAATGTCTGTGTAATGGTCGCAGATTTCATCAATACTTTTGTTAGCCATTGGCTTCGGATCATCACGGATCTGCTGAGGCGTTCGGTCATCTACACCTGGCCAACCAGGGGCCAGGACTTTGTATCCTCTAGTTTCAAGGTATTCAGTCCAATGTTCCCAGGAGAGAGGGGTCATCCAGAGACCGTGTATAAGCACGATAGTGCCTTTTTGGATTGGGACGCCGGTCATTTTTTCTGTATGGAGCAGCGTTGAAGATGTATGAATATCTAAGAGATTGCTTAAATAGTTATTTTTTTACTTAGAATATTGATTGGCTTTGACGGAAGAAACTTAAGGGAAGATGGAAGATATATATACTTCTGACATAGCTATTTATTGTGGAGGGCCTTAATTGATATACTACTTTGATTTGTTTTTGTTCTTGTACACCCACGCGCTTACCAACTGGTCATGTCAAGAGGTACCCAACATTTAACAACTAAGCCTAATGTAGAGTTACGAGTGAAGGAATTTGAGGTCTTGTCTTTAGGCTATAAGGATTAAGCATCAGTCAAACACACTTAGGAGTAACATAAAGAGCATGGTTGGTTGATGCTGAAGGAGTAATCATCTTGGTGTATACCTCATTGTTACTCCTACATATACTTCACTTCAAGGCACAACAAGTGAAGAGATGTCAAGTAGACTACATGTCAGTAAGTAATTAGTAAGAGGCCCCCGCGTATATTCATGAGCACACCCATTCAACTATACGACTCTTACAGCGCATATAACTATTTGATTCTTGCAGCGTGAACTGCGGCGCTACCTGCCTCCATCTCTTTATATTGGACCATTAATATAAATGGCCAGCGCTAAATGGTCATATCGATGATGTAGATCCTCCATTAGTACAAGAACCTCTGGAGATATGCTGTGATATACTTCCAGTAACTGTCATCGCGAGGTAAGTGAACTTGGTCCGGCCCAGCCTCTTCTGAAGCAAATGTACTAGGAACACTGCTACATCCTTCAGGATCAACATTTTTTTGCCTAGCGCCTCTCTAGAGATAGTGATGACTTTTAAATTATACTGCAATAGTTTCAAGTTGCGAAGCAGAGCGCTGAAAAAGTTTAGACGATAGAATGCGTATATATGACGCTAGAGGACACTCATGCCGGCAAGCCGATATCTAGAAATAAAACCATCCGCGTGATTGGTTGAATCAATATATGCAGGTCTCGTATATTCGTCTATGCACTCTAATGGGGGTGTAAGATATTATGTGCAGTCTAAATTAGTCTGATCCTTCCACCTATTACTCTAGCTTATGAAGGGCACTCTGCAACTGCATGTAGGTCGCAATGAGCACGCTGTTAAGGATGGCCAAGACCTCACTTGTATGAAGGATTGACATACAACACAGATATGCCGAGACAACCGCAGAATGAAACCCTAAGATGTTTGTGAACGCTACGTAACATGTATGCTGACTGAGGTTGTTATATGTGACGCAGAGGTGAGTATTGGGGTATTGGGGTATAGGCACGCTTTGTGCCAAGCATATAAATAGCCAAGCAGTCCTCATGTCTCGGCCACAAGCTTTAATGCTTAGTAAATTGTTGTAACTGTGTATCCTATAGCAATTCATTTTTTAACTATTACCGAATATCAATATGGCAGAGATTCAAGTTGGTGAATACCTGTTTCGCCGTCTTAAACAGATGGGTGTTGAGACGGCCTTTGGTGTTCCTGGAGGTAAGACAAGGTCGTGCTCTAATCCTTGAACCACAAACTGGACTCTAACGCCGTTTCTCATATTATAGATTATGAGCTTGCTCTTCTCAACCACGTAGAGCCCGCGGGAGTGAACTGGATTGGCACACCAAATGAGCTTGTTGGAGCCTATGCTGCTGATGGATATGCCCGCTTGAAGGGCGCCGCCGCCTTGGTCACCACTTTCGGGCCTGGTGAGCTGAGTGCCCTCTGTGGGATTGGCGGGTCGTTCTGTGAATTGGTCCCCGTTCTACATATTGTTGGATACCCGTCGTTTTCAGCTCAGTCAAGCGGCCAGATCTTGCACCACACTCTCGGCGACAAAAGTTATGAGTGAGCTTCAACCTTTTGCTCCGCCGCAGAGTCTGCGTGCTAATCAAAAATCTGTGTAGCCACTATGTTCGCATGTCATCGGAACTTTCCTGCGCAACTGCTCTTTTGAAGGACCCAGGAAATGCTACCGCTGAAATCGACAGAGTCTTGAATGGTACGTCTAGATCCTAAGGAAGTTTAGAGGATGCAAGAGTTCTGCTAAAATCAAACAACAGCCATAATGTATCACTCCCAGCCCGGGTAGTAAGTCCCAATGCCAGAGCCTCTTTGACTTTTCTCCTTTCCGCTCACGTGTTCAGCATTGGAATCACCGAAGATGTCGTTAGAACGATGGTCCCCATCTCCTCCCTGGATGCTACGTTGATCAAGATGACGTTGCCCGCTGGCGCTGATGATGACCGCGCCTTGGAAGCTATCATAATTACACTAGAGTCGTCCAAGAACCCTATCGTGATAGTCGACGGCGGTGCTGGACGACATAGCTGGGCCTCCCACGCTACTGACCTTATTAAAACGCTCAAATGTCTGCATTTTAATACGGTTATGGGCAAGGGTGTCGTTGGGGAGGACGAACATTTGTTCGCCGGCTGCTACGCGGGCGTCGGTTCCTCGCCGCTGACGAGCAAGGCCGTTGAGCAATCGGACTGCATCCTCTGGCTTGGTCACATGCCGTCTGACTTTAATACGTCAGTGGTCCAAAGAAAGAGGTCATACCATTTATTACCTTGTGCTGACTGGGAAATAGCGGAATGTTCACAGATCACGTCAAGTCTTCCACTATCATTGACTTTCAGCGATTTCACATCACGGTAACATAGACTTGCCGGCCACAACATTATAATAACGCTAACAGTTCTTTGGTATTAGGTTGGAGAAAAGCAATTTCAAGCAAGAATGAATACCGTAAGTTGCGGAAAGCAGATAGATGCACCCATATTAACACGGAATGTGAAAACCACTAGGTTCTTCCTAGACTCTCTCAAGCGGTCAAATCAAGTAGCATCCTGGCTCAAAGAACACCTCCAGAGCCTGTTATGCCGCTCCCGGAAACAGCCGCGGACATACCACCATCCATAATCACACAGGATTGGCTTTGGCAGGTATGGTTCATGCTCATTATACCAGCAAATGTTGGCTAACCGTCCCCTTCTCTCTCCTTTTATGTAGCGCCTCTCCTCTTTCATCAAGCCAGGCGATATGGTCATCGCCGAGACAGGTACTTCTCAAGTTGGTGTTGTCGCTACTAAAATGTCACAAGGCGTCTACTACTGGACACAGGCAGTTTGGGGCAGTATTGGCTATGCCATTGGCGGTGCTGTCGGTGCCGCGATTGCAGGCAAAGAATTGGGCAAGTATCACAGGATGATCTTGTTCACTGGTGATGGAAGCCTGCAATTGACAGTGCAAGCCATGTCCATCCTTAATCGCCACGGTGTGGTCCCTTACGTGTAAGTTAAATCTTTTAGCCTGATTGCTTTGCTGTGAAAGAATGCTAGTATAGTCGCTGACTTTATTGTAGATTTATTCTAAACAACAATGGGTATTTGCACTCTTCTTCGAGTGAGGAGATTGTGATAGGTGCTAATCTTCCGTCACCAGATACACCGTTGAGCGCTACTTCGAAGGATGGAACGCCAGCTATAATGATGTACCTGAATGGGACTATGGGAGTTTGTTCAAGGCCTTTTCCCCTCAAGTCACGACAAATACATTCAAGACGCGGACAGCAGCGGAGCTCGACGAGCTCCTCTCCGACTCGAGCTTCCAGAACGCCTCAAATCCACAGGTGAGAGAGTCCGGTTATCACTTCATTACAACGAAGCCGCATGAAAACTAACCGAATTCCTCGTCGTAGTGCATCGATATGCTGCTGGATACGTACGATGCTCCGACAGGGCTTAGAGCCATATTTGATTATAAGAGGAAGATGGCTGGCGCTTAGTTTCGTGCTTCCTGGAGAAGGAATCGTGAGGTTAGAAGACAAGAACAAGGCAAAGTTCTTACTTAAATTTCAGTTTAAAATTCCGCTTTTTCTTTTCTCATTCTTATTTTATGTTCAAGAATCCTTGGCTATGCAAAATGCCGCCAACGCCGTTTGCTGCCTAGTTGTTCGGCATGTTATCTCGCGACTCTCAAACCAGTCCCATGAACACGCCAACATAAAAGGTGCATACATGTACCGCATGCCAAGCAAAGAATCCCTTGATGATAAAACTTCTGCCACATCAAACGTGCTTCAGAATCAGGTCAATGACCTGGCTCCGCTGATTCCAAGGCCTCATCCCACAAGTCAGCAAAGAAGTGATCGTCACCAAAACTCTTAGGCCATGCTATTCGGCCCAGCGCCTTCTTCGCGTCCTCCCACGATCTAACCTGAGCTGCAGAGCTCCATGATCTCATTTTCGCAGCAAACCACTGCTTCAAGTCTGCCAGGGCACCTGAGGACGTCTCAGGACTCGATCGTCCTCTTGCTTGTGACCTCCTACCAAGTCTCATTCTATTTGCGAAGGGGGCCAAGTTTTCGTCGTCATCGCCGTCACTCTCCTCATTGGATGTTTCTGAGGGAGTCCTAGCTACTGTGTAAGCACCAAGCACGGTCTTCCACAGCCACAGTTCTGAGCTATGGGCTCCGATACGCATCGCCGCTTCGGTGTGTTCGAGGTGTTGACGCAAGGTGTTGACCAGCCAGCGCCGTAGATGCACGTCCAAGTTCACAGGTGCCGGAACATGGTTACGCTGTCGGGGCAGACGGTCTACAATCAGATAGAGATAAAGGTATGCCGCACATGCCCAAGCCCGTGATGTGGATGGGAAGAGGACAGACGGGAGGTTCACGAAGGGATGCTTCGAGAAGTTGACAAAGCGACGCTCAACCTCCTCAGATTCATCCGGCCGAGGTTGTACGCCCGGTGATTCTAAATCCGACGTTAAATACTGACTGCGATCAACAGAATCATTCCGCGCTGGTCTAGAAGGTTTAAAAAGCAAAGAGCCAATGTACGACTCTGCGTCTGCGCGAAGGGTTTCTATGACAGCATTTTTTGAATTAGTTGATGGGGTATCTTCCTCGTCACTGTTCTCAGGATCCTGGTGCTGGAGAAGAGAAGACAATCTTCGTAGGGTGGTCGCGATGATCTCGCATTCGGCGTCCGCATTGCAGGCTTCAATATCTGGTGGCGTTGAATAGTAGAAAGGTGATAGATGTATGGTGAGGAACGGAATAGCGCTAAACACGGGCCCCGTTGGTCGTATGAAGTGATGGCGCCGCTCTAACTCCTCATGCGGCTCAGCAACAAAGTAATGAGGCTCGCCATCATTTTCATCTTTGGATGCGGCAACCAGACTGGCAGCCCTGTGAGATGAAGGAGACCCACGTCAGAACGAGTGCTGATCAAGGTTACGGTGCAAGATGGGGCTTACAGCAGAACGAGTCTTTCGATCAGACCGAACAGCCTATACTTGACTTGCTCTGGACGGTGTTCGTCGAAGAGCCTAGCCAAAGCTTTCAAATGGACCTCAGCGGCCTTTGCGTCTCCCAGCGCAGCCTGCATAATTCGTTAAAGACGGGAGTGAACTGACTAGCAGGTTTAACACACCTCAACCATCGCCAGGCCGACCATGGAAGTTATACATGTATCGCTATGACTCAGAAATGGATCACTAATCATGCCGTTGACGACGCGAATTGCCTCGAGCTTGTGGTGCAGCATTGTCTCCTCGATGGCTTGGAGCGAGCCACCAGCCCAGACATGATGTATGCCGGCTATAAGTAAAAATGATCTGAATGTGGCTGCATTGTGCATAACCAGACCAGCACTGGGCAATATTGTTTGTTCAGCTATAGTGGACAGACGCGGGAGACGTTGAGAGTAAATAAGTGAATCTTACAGGCTAGCATTGGGATTCTTAGCCACGACAGTCGTCGTCAAGAGACGAAAATGAGTCGCTATGAGGAGGAGTTAGCTGATCCGATACTGGGTATTTATCTCATAACAAATTACACTAACCATGGTGTAGCAGCTGCATTGATTCAAAAGGCATAGGAATCGGCAATACTTCGAATAGATCCACTCCCGCAATATTCGACGACACATTAGATGGCGTGCTTCTGAGTGGCATATGCGATGCTACAGCATCATACTGACACCCGCGTCCGTGAACCAAACAGTTGGTGCTAAATGTCCAATTGTGTGAGATGAGACACTATCCAATTCAGGTCTGCATCTACCGGGAATGTAATGGCTTACCAGTACGGCCTCGACTCGTCGCAGCGGATATGACGCTGCTTGCACTCGAGGCAGCCATTACGACTGCGCGTATGATACTTTCGGCGGCGCGATTGCTGAGACTCGGAGAAGTTCATTTTATGGTTAATTACAGTGGTAGCTTCAATTTGAGCCTTGTTAGATCCAATGACTTTAGGTGATGCTGTATGGTGTTGACTTTTAATAAGCCATGCGTCTAATTAGTCTTCCTTGGAGGGATCGAATGCATCCAAAAGTTCCAGAGTGTTAGGAACAAAAAGCTATTTAAATATATAGATATACGGCTTGATGGATAAATTCCAAATATCCAACACACGACAGCGTTTTGTGCGGCCACGTTGCGGCACGGATGGTGAATCGGCGATGCCGTCTCACTCGCGATAATAACTTACCTCCGCGTCGGCACAGCGATTATTGGACCCAAGACGTTCTATTCGCATGATAGGTTGAGATTATCTCCTCTTACATCCTACTAGCAACCAAAATGCTACCTTCCAGCCCACATATGCTTGAGCCGGCCCACACCCAGCCGAGGAACATTGAAGCTCGCCTGCTTCTCCGGTATTCTAGAATATGTTCATGCATATAAGAGACCGTGTGGTCAATGACGTAGCCGGAAAGTAACGCATTTTGTCGGTTTCGTAGTACCAAATGAAGGCAGAATTTTCGTTATAATAAGCCTTGGCTGTTTAGTAGGACATTTAAGTTAGGCTGGTTTGCTTGCTTGTTTGCAAACGCCTTCAGTAACTTTACATGCGTTCGTAATTAACCTGCGGCTAAATGTTAGTTGTTAATCTATAAATTGGTTCAGTTAAATGATGAAGTTTACAAAACCACGTAATTTCATATTAATACCAACATTATAATACAAACCTCAGATCAAAACGCTGTATTTGCACTTTGTATTAATTAATCCTTTCTTATAAATCTAATATGCCTGTGGGCCCTCTGTTGTTAACATAAAGGTATTGAATCGTAACATGACTTCTTGTATAATAGTATAACTGTCAAGCTTATTACTAGATGATATGAGATGTGGTATGGCATGAAGTGCTATACTGGTGGATCTTTTGCTTATGATAGAACAGCTTTTATTCTATTGCAATTCAGCTCTTGATGAGTTTAAATCTTCCAAGATAAGTATGTCGATCGAAGGATGGGACTGAAACTCGGATGGATCAGCTTCTCGTCTTTAGTCTCCTAGCATGATGGGGGGAAGAAGCCTCCGACGCATCGTCCACGCATCAACTACGCATCGACTACACTGGAATGAATCTGTGCCCTTCCGTTAGAGCTCCTGCTGCGCAAGAGATGGTAGACTAAGAACACGACATTATTGAAGACAATTCATGTTCATATACTCTGGGCTGTATTGCGATTATAACGTCGTCCTTACTGCTTCCAGTTGGGCAGATAGCCACCAACTTGGCCGTGATTGTTGTTGGCTATTTGCAATTAGATCCCCCTACTATGCATTCTGGACTAATGGTAGGAGTTGGAGGTGGCGTGCGTATCGTTAAAGATCATATCTATCTTCGGGATGTCCTTGTTAGCCTGCTGCAGGCGATGCATAAGGGAATACTCTGGGGTTGATCGCCGCTATTACTCAACCTATAAGCACGCTGAATGGGCTACTTGCTACATCCGCACAAGGATTACCTGATTAACTACCCTTCATACGAAGGGTTAGTGACCAAGGTCCTTCATGAGACTATCGGATCGAGTAAGTAGGTCATGCAAGAAGAGGGCAGGAGGCTAACCTCAGAACCTGGTGATATTCCCTACTTCGAGATGACGAGATAGGCTCGTAACTTATTAATGTGCCACTATGGGCTTATATTTCTGTACTATTCTGTGTGAGCTTTAGCCGCTTGAAGGATTATGCCTCTATAACCCAATTCCGCGTGGAGATAGATTTGTTGAACAATTTATGTTTGTTAAGCCAATATTCAATAAGCTTCTATACATGTTATATTAAGAATTACTTAAATACTTGGCAACTTCTCATTCACTGTCATTGGAAAGTTAAGCTCTACGTATTGCCGTATAAGTGACTCGGCATACATTTAACTCTCAAACAGTGTATTACAAATTGAATTCACCGGCTCCCAACCATTAACTTGTCTTCATCTGCTTCACTATATGGCACGATTTTATTTTAAATCTTTCACACCACAATTAGACCCTTGTGCAATGTTGGAAATCATATTGAAGTAGAATATCCTAGAGTGAATCAAACAAAGAAAACAATTAGAAAAATAGGCTTGATCCCAATAGATTTCCAAATTACGATCTTTCCTCAAGAGCTATTTCTTAGACGCCTGATTCTTTATTGTTCTCAACAGCTAGTAATAGGGAATGAATGGCGGTGACGGATTGACTTGCCCCGTATCTGCAATATTGAGTATTTGTTTCAGCTTTAACATCTACCTGAAACCAATCCGGCCTCTGATATAGGACTCTTGTTAATTAGTAATAGTTTTACTGTTGCTATATTTAAATAAAGTCCTAGACCTCTTACAAACGCGGTCATGTAAGCTTTGAATCGTGAGACAACCAATCAACAAGGTGCTTGCGCTTACATGTAAGTGCATGGATGCATGTGACTCAATTTGTGCATAACCTACTTGTAGGCATCCATCGCTAGCCTATGAATTAATTTCTTTCTTAACTATTAATTGAAGTCTTGATTGAGCGTGCATTTTTTTATCTACGTTTATCTAATTTCTATCAACCAGTGCTTCATCTCCACGATTCCAAAATCAGAAACATGGAACAAAGCATGCATTCTGCCAAAAGCGAATCCGTTACTAGCGACGAAGATGCTGATGCTGTTTTCATTGGTCTGGACGATGTCAGTGACTACAATCCAGGACTAATAATACCCGAACCCCCAGAAGTCATCGAAAAGATTCGTTCATGGTTGCAGCCCACTGCATATGATATTGCTGGTGGAGAGTACCGCAAGCACTTATCTTCACATGTTGTCGGCACCGGGAGGTGGCTCACCTCTAGTGCCGAATATCAAGAATGGTTACACGGTGATGAAAATGAGAGTGGAATGCTCTGGATTAAGGGAATACCTGGGTCTGGAAAGTCTGTGATGGCAGCTAAACTAATTAATGAACTAGCCGAGGCCAATCCAGGCTGTCCAGTTCTCTTTTTCTTTTTTCGCCAGATTATTGATGCCAATCATGAACCTCAAGCTCTACTACGAGATTGGATGGATCAAGTGCTAAAATATAGCCCCCCTCTACAGAAGCAACTTAAGGCTTACTTGGAGGCCCATCGACTCATTGAAAGCATATCGATGGAAGATATGTGGAAACACCTTCGCATGGCCTTTGCCGGCCTTCCAGAAAAGGTCTTTTGTGTCGCGGACGCACTTGACGAGATGGATCAAGGTCATGACGGATTTCTCAAAGAACTAGGAGAGCTCGGTCAGTGGCGACCTAAATCAGTCAAGGTCTTAATCACAAGCCGCCCAGTCCCAAGTGTAGAAGTACCATTGAGAAAGTCTCCCTGTCTTCACCTTCGGCTACAAGAAAACCTGGTTGATATGGACATCTCGACATACCTACAATTCACTTTATCAAACTCTAGCATTCCAGAAAGCAATTGGCAGGTCATTAAAAACGCAGTACCAGGCCGCGCAAATGGCCTATTCCTCTACGCTAAACTAGCAATGGATGCTTTTCTCGAGCCGGGTGCTGATATCAATGCGGTGCTCTCACAGCTTCCAGCAGATCTAAATGTCCTTTATACCAATCTACTGAGTGAACATGCCAGAAGATCTGGGGTGCCGGAAAGCGTCCAACATTTAATCTTACAATCCATTACTCATGCCACTCGTCCTATGAGATTGATTGAGCTCGCCGAGATGATCAGGGTTAATAGTCCCGATGGAAATACTAAAAATATCAAGTCCACCAAGGATCTTATCAGAGCTGCTTGTGGGCCACTATTGGAAATACTGGCTGATGAAACGGTCTCTGTAATTCATCATTCCTTTACCGAATACCTCAAAGGCACTACGCGATCCAATGAAAGCTTGGAAATAGGATATCCAATCTTAAACATAGGGCCAACACATGCTCAGCTCGCTCTAGAGTGCCTACATTATTTGCAATCGGGCTGTTTAGATTCTGTCGAAATCGATACCAGTGGTGACAATGATGAAGATGAAATAGACTTTGGTTGGGATCAATACAGTGCCTATGGTTCGGATGCAGGCAAAGTTTCGGAAGCTGAGGTCCAATTGAGGTTAAAGTATCCGTTCTTTCATTATGCTGCTAGTAATTGGTATGAGCATATTATGAAATCTGAAGCCGCTGGACAAGATCAAACGGAGATTAACGCAATTCTTCCCCGGCTGTTGGGAGACAAAAAGAATATGAGGGCTTGGTTTCAGATGAGGTGGCCGGGCCAGGTTAAAGGTATTAGACATGTTACGCAGCTTCATGTCGCGGCCAAAACAGGTCTAATCTCATATACCAAGGAGCTCCTCAAGAGCATGGAAGCCAATGTACCTGATCATTATGATAAAACGCCACTGTGAGTCCCCCCACCCCGGTTCTCCTCTTTTGGATGCTCCAGACAAGGCCAGTTATATCTATCTTTATCATTGATTACTAACATGAATTACTTTTCTAGCTGGTGGGCTGCTGCAGAAGGCCATTCAGAAGTCATAAGTGTCCTGATAGCAGCCGGCGCAAACCCAGATCAACCCGACAACGTATACGGACAAAAGCCTTTACACAAGGCAGCTGCTAGTAATCATTATGCAGCTGTGCGGGTATTATTAGAAGCTGGCGTTGATCCTTCAACACCAAAGACTCTTGAGAATCCTGGGAGGATGTGTGGAAACGCTCGTTCCACGATTGGAGACACGCCACTTAGGTATGCTTGCAATAACGGCCACCTAGAGGCGGTAGATGCATTCCTACCCTTTCTCAAAAACGACGATGTACACCACGCCTTGGCGTGGGCAGCCGAAGTTGGGTCGTCAAAAGTTGTTGGCAGAATACTTCAGCATCCTGGCGTGAATGTCAACAACACAGTCAATGGCAATACACCGCTATATATAGCTTGTGAATGTGCCGATGTTGCCACAGTTACAACACTTTTACAGGCCGGGGCTGATCCCAACATCTGTTGCGAAGGCAGTGGTGATATACCTACGGGCTGGATATATGGGCAAGAAAACTCCCCCAGACTGAATTGCTTATATGCACTTTGCTATAGATGGAACAGTGACCAAGACGACATATTGCAAATTATTTTCCCTCTTCTGATCCAAGCCGGAGTCGACATACACTATCGGACCATATCAGGTGAAACTGCTTTGCATACCTCAATTAGGTCGGTAGTCCTAACCCGGCTACTGCTTGATGCTGGGGTTGATGCGAATGCCACTAATCTTTCGGGCGCCACGCCTCTTCATATGGCAGAATTGATGGATTGTATGACGCTTCTTATTGAGCAAGGGCATGCGGATATCAATGCCGTAAATTCAGACGGGCAAACGCCCCTTCTCTGCTTGGTAAAATCATTCTATATAGATACCATTCTAAAGTTCTTAGAGTACGAGCCAAATTTCAATGCTGTCGACAATATAGGGAACAGCGCATTACACATCGTAATGCTACGACATAACGGAGATATACAAGTGTTGAAAGCTCTACTTGAAAGAGGTGCAGATCCGAATGTCAAGAACCACGAAGGGATTACTCCTCTACTGTGCTTACGTCACATAGACGCGAGTTTCACTGAGGTTATTAATACATTTCTTGAAGCCGGTGTTGATATCAATGCAGTGGATAGTGATGGAAATTCTTTATTCTTACGCCTAGTCTCGATCAGCCCATACCTACACGGGGAAGAATCCCATAAAGATCTCGCATACCTCATAGAACGAGGAGCCTCAACGTCTCTACGAAACTTTCGGGGTCGTACGGCTCTCCACCAGGCCATTAAGTCGCATAGTCCTGGTCAGTCATATGGGGGCCATATGGACCTCGATATGTCAAGATTTGATTTCTTGGTTAGCATAGGATTTGACACCAAGGCCGTTGACTACGACGGAAATAGTCTCCTTCATGTACTTGCCATGCGTGGGGACAATCACGACTCATATCATGGGCCAAAGTTAGTCTCAACTTGGAAACAGCTTATAGCGCTTGGGTTGGACCTGGAGCAGAGAAATCACGCTGGACGTACGCCATTGCACATTCTCTGCACAGATTATACTAAGCCAAAGCGGTGCCAGCCAGGGAGTGTCATGCCAATTGACTTTGTTCTTTCACAAACCAAGAAAATCGATATCTCCGATAATGACGGCATCACACCTCTACACATAGCTGTGACTTGTGGAGAGCTATATGCGAAGAAACTCATCGATGCTGGTGCAAATCCACTGGTCTATACTTACGAAGGCTTAACCCCTCTTCATCTTGCTGCCCGCTGCAGAGAAAGTAATATCGTCGGTCTCCTACTAGACGCACTAAGAGCACGAGATCAAAAGATATTAGCCAATGTCGACGGTGTGCCTGGAAAATGTGACCACTTGTTTTCAGACTCTTCAAATAAGGTTACAATATCATCACAATCGGTAATGGGAGTAAATGCCAAAGTGTCTGGCAGAGGAGGCGATATTACACCACTTTTCTACGCCTGTAGGTCTGGAAGACCAGAAACAGTGGCTCTTCTTCTCGATGCTGGAGCCGATGTTTCAATCGGAAACATTTTCCAAGCATGTGTTGATTTTGAGGAAGAGTGTGACTTGTGGAAGAGGCCTGGGCAGTTACTGGGTGATGATGATAACGAATATAAATATAAACTTCCTCTCAAGCTGGCTGATGTATATTACCGCACCGGAGACAAGTCAAGTTGCAGGCGATCATGCTGTATAACTTCAAGCGAGACAGCAAGGCTAGAGGAGATTATAGATATGCTTATCGAGCATGGAGCTGATCTTTCTCAGCTTGTCCATGACAATATAAAGGAAGAGAGCGGTGCTATACACGCGGCTTTTGCGAAAAATCGAGATTACACGGCCACATGTTTGAGACGTGCCTTGGACAAAAACCAGAACAAGTTAGCCACGGGAACATTCACAAGCGAAATCACAGAATTGCCCGAGCTTATAAATGATTTTCAAAGAAAAGCTTCAATCGAAGCGCTGAAAGAGTCTAAACTTATAAGTGCACAAGATAAGGACCAAGGAGTGGCACGACATACCCTCACTCGACTCTTAGCTCGGAAGGAATATTATCTCGTAGAAGAGATTGCTCGACAGGGAACTACTTTTCTTCCTACTTCAGATAAGAGTAGTTGTAGCCTCGCATTTCTCATCAACCATGGCTTCTCAACACTGGTTGAAAAAATAGGGACTCTCGAGGCAGAATCAAGGCTAGAGAAAGGGGACTGGCATGCTTTTGGAGACAAATCTCGTTCAGGCCTGTGGTTCGCAAAGAGAAACCCAGACCCTTCAGACTCATATCATGGTGGTCTAAACCCTACACCATTCCTCCTTGATGCTGTTCAGCGACAATTACCTAACATGGACATTGTTCGATTGCTGATTGAAAAATTTGCGGTCGACATCAACGAAACAAGTCTTTTATCCAATTCCTCTGCCTTGTTTTATCTCTCCCGAGGTGAAAATTGGTGGCACGTTCACCAAGCGTTACCATACCTACTTAATGCTGGTGCAGATATTGATGTGCGGAACGAAGAAGGGCAAACTCCACTCCATATGGCTCTTCAAGCAGACGGGAATTGGCCTGGTCCTTACAATTGGGACGCCGTCAAAATATTGATCGAGAGAGGCGCAGATGTTAATGCAGTGAATGGCAAAGGTCAAAGTTGTCTTGCATGCGCACAACACAACATTGATATGTTCAAACTCCTGATAAAACATGGAGCAACTGTGACAGCTGACGCGATTTTTGCCGCAATCGAGACTAAAAATACCATGGCCCTTCAAGCACTCTTGTCTGGAGGCACAGACGCAAATACACGTCGGGAAAAGCTACCTGAGAAGCTTCACGAGAATAAGAGTAAAAGAAATTCCAACAAGAATGGCAACATAGAACCGCATGAGGAGTTTCCACTCTATTATGCCGGCATGCAAGTGGGCAGTGTGTGGAGGTCAAGCCTCGAAAATTATGAAGAGCTTGACAAAGGGATGCAGATCGTTCAAATCCTGTTAGACCATGGCGCCGATCCGTTTGCAAAGTTCCTGATGTTGGAAGAGCAGGCTAAGGGCATATTTGCAATACAAGCGACGACTCCGAACTCCAGCAAGGTGTCTACAGATTATAAAGAGTGTACACTTCTACATGAGCTTCTGTCAGCCGGCAGACTCATAGACAACTTCCTCCAACTCCCGCATCTAAATGTCAACTATCGTGACGCCAGGGGTCGTACTCTTGTTCATGCAGCATGCGAGAGTGCTCATGGACCAGACTATATCATTGGCTCGCACATAAAAGACGCAGACCTCGTCCTAAGTGAGCGTGTCACTATCCTCCAGCGACTAATTTCTCTTGGTGCCGATCTTGAGGCTCGGGATAATCTTGGCCGAAATATCTTGCACTACATGATTGGAGGCGATATCAAGATTAAATACAACCGATTCAAAGACTCTTTAGCCTACATACTCGACAAATTCCCCAACTTAATCAACCAAGCAGACGGAAATGGTGATACTTCACTGCACTATGCCATCATCCATGCCAGAGAGAGAAAAGTTGGCGAGTTACCAAGGATACTTTTGGCAGCCGGAGCAGACCATCTCGCGGTCAATAAAAACGGCGACACAGTATTACATTTACTCGCACCAAGAATCGACTATTCACCGCTACGTAGTTTGTTTCAAGATCTAGTGCATCTGGGTGTAGATATAAGCGCACGCAATATCCACGGCGAAACTCCTTTATTTGCACTCTGCAAACGTCCAAAGATGAACAAGAGTAGTTATTACGCATATACCAACAAAAAGAAACCTACACCTCAACAAGTCAGACCAACGTTGGAGCAGTTGGGCGCAGACTTTTTTGCTAAAGATGATAAAGGCCGGGGATTGCTGCATGCCGCTGCAGGAGGAGATGTCGAAATGTTTAAGGAGTTGATGGATATAGGTCTCGATGCCATGTTGGAAGATGATACTCAGCAGACAGCTATCGATGTGGCTGCCGCGTGCGGAAACCGAGATGTTCTAGAGTTGTTTGAGAAAAAGGACTAAGGAGCAGGGTTGTAAATCTGTCGAGTCGTATTTCGTTTATTTTATTTCATCCAACAAATTGAAAGTCAAAAAGAAACTTCTATCTGAACTTTACTACTAATTCCTTTTATGCATGTATAATGTGCATGGTGGCAATGCTATACATTCCCTATAATCCTATTGTTATGCATCGAATCAATCAGCCTTCGGCCATGCACTTAAAAAGCCGATTCCACCCCCTTTAATGCAAATTTATCCCATCTCATATGGCTTTCCATTATTTTGTCTACGTGGAGCTGAAAGGTCTTCATCTCTTTATTATATTTATTGCTGCCAAGCCTTGATATGCAGGCTCTGCTGCCTAATTCAGTGTGAAGCCTTCCGATAGTATGTCGTATTGATGCCCAATCCCACCCTCCTTCAGCCAACACATGTACGGGTGTCTGCCGTCACTGTCCATCCCAATACTTCTGATCAGCGACCAAGTTTCCTCAGGCTGCTAAGCCTCTCTAAATGATACAATATGCGCCTTTGAAGAATGGAGATAGTTCTCGATAGCGCAGAGTTCTATACTATAGGATGGATTGCTGCTCTCCCCATCGAGCGTGCAGCAGCAACAGCCATGCTGGATGAGCGCCATGGAATACCCAATGGCTTTGAACAGCATCTGTCCGATACCAATTCATATACTTGGGGCCGGATAGGCGAGCACAATATTGTCATAGCTTCGCTTCCTGCTGGTGTCTATGGAACAACTTCAGCGGCGACTACAGCCTCAAGCATTCTTTCCTCTCTACCCTATATTAAAATCGGCGTGCTAGTAGGAATTGGAGGTGGTGTTCCCCGGCCAGACAATGGTCAAGATATCCGCCTTGGTGACGTTGCTGTCAGCCAGCCCGATGGAACAAGCGGTGGAGTAATTCAGTATGATTTCGGCAAGGCAAAGATGAATCAGGTATGGGAGCCGAAGGGCTCTCTTAATAAGCCCCCGTTAGTTCTGCTCCATGCTCTAGCCAACTTACAGGCAGTACATGAGATAGAGGAATCCAAGATCCCAGATCTTTTACAAAAGATGTGGGCAGCCTATCCTCAAATGAAGAAGTCAAAGAATATGGTTCCTGGATTTATTCATCAAGGACTCGAAAATGATCGGTTGTTTAAAGCAGAATACAATCATAACGGGGGCAATACCTGTAAAAATTGCCATGATTTATGGGAAATCGAGCGTGACAAACGGGAAACCACCGATCCTGAGATACACTATGGAATCATCGCTTCTGGAAACATGCTTACTAAAGATGTTACTGCTCGAGATACGATTGCCAAGATTGCTGGGGATCAATGTATATGTATCGAAATGGAAGCTGCCGGGCTGATGGATCATTTCCCCTGTCTTGTGATTAGGGGCATCTGCGATTATGCCGATTCTCATAAGAACGACCGGTGGCAACGGTATGCCTCTGCCACAGCCGCTGCATATACGAAGGAACTTCTCAGCTATGTTCCCGTCAGAAATCTTGAGGCTACACCACGAGCCATTGATGCGATTCAATCGAGTTAGTTATTCCTTTAAAGTAGATATATATACTTTTACTAATGGACATCCAAGTTGGTGAAGGTATTAAAGAAATTCAATCCGCAACTTCTCATATTGAAGAAGGCGTACAACATCTGCAGTAAGATAAAAGATGTTGATATACACAATTCGAGTCACTGATTCATCTCTTCATTAGAAAGAACATCCTTACTATTGATCAAAAAACTGTACTTGATCGCCTTCCAGTTGCTTCAGGAGCCGCCTTTGACTCTTATGCCGAAGCCCAAAACCCAACCTGTTTACCAAATACCCGAGTTGAACTTCTTGATCAAATTACAGATTGGACCAAAGACACGAATGCTAAGTCAATTTTCTGGCTGAATGGTATGGCGGGCACTGGGAAATCAACTATTTCTCGCACCGTCGCTCAATCTTTTATCAACCACGGTTGTATAGTTGCCAGCTTTTTCTTTAAACGAGGGGAGAGTGATCGCGGAGGATCAGCCAAGCTTTTTACAACAATAGCCGCACAGTTGGCACAGAGAAAGCCTACCATCGCCTCTTATATTAAGGACGCCATTGATGGTGATTCCGCTATTGGCGACAAGGGGATGGTAGAGCAATTTAACAAGTTAGTCTTGCAGCCTTTGGAAGCGGCTTCATTAAACACTTCAGAACCAAGATCCATTGTTATAGTCATCGACGCTCTCGATGAATGCGAGTTAGACACCGAAGTAGAATTGATCCTTCGTCTTTTTGGTCGTGCCAAGGGCTTATACTTAAGAATTTTTATCACTAGTCGGCCCGAGCTTCCTGTTCGTCTAGGATTTTCTACCATCGAGGGCGAATATCAAGATGTCGTTCTTCACGAAATGCCCGAACCCGTCATTAAGAACGATCTAACCGTTTTCCTTACTCATGAATTAAGCAAAATCCGAGAAAGATACAACAAAACAGTACAGAAAGACCGACAGCTGGATGAAGACTGGCCAGGTCTATCGAATATCGATGCTCTAGTACAAATGGCAATTCCACTCTTTATTTTTGCCGCCACTATTTGCCGCTTTCTTAGTGATCGAAAGTGTGGAAATCCCGCTGAGAGACTTCGTAAAGTCCTAGATTACCAGACGAAAAGTCAAGAGTCTAAGCTTGATGCAACCTACTTACCTATCCTAGACCAACAGGTCATTGGTCTTTCTTCAAGAGAGCGAGAAGAAGTACTGCAACAATTTCGAGATATTATTGGCTCAATTGTGCTTCTTGCAAATCCCTTATCTAGGTCCGCTCTAGCATGCATTCTTGACTATTCTAGAGATACTATTGATGGTAGACTGGACGCACTTCATTCAGTGTTAAGCATACCATCATCAGCTGAATCTCCAGTGAAGTTGCTACATCTTTCTTTCCGTGAATTTCTCGTCGACCCAGAGAAGCGTGGACAGAATCTCTTCTGGATCGATGAAGTACAAACCCATAAACAGATGGCAGGGAACTGCCTGCGCACCATGAACGAATTTCTTCGAGAAGATATATGTAGTTTACGGTCTCTAGGGCTAGAATGCTCAATAACTGATATTGAAGCCGTCAATCGGTACATTTCTCCCGCAATTCAGTATGTTTGTCTGCACTGGGTATTCCACCTCCAAGGCTCTCGGAATCACGACAGTCATGAAGATATATTCGATTTCTTGAATCATCATTTCCTACATTGGGTAGAAGCACTTTGTCTGATACGACGAGCACCGGAATGCTTAAACATAATTAGAAATCTACAAGCTTTTGTACTAGTAAGTCAATACACATATATACAGGTACAACATGGTATACAGAAAGGGGATGCTGATCTCATCACAGGAGGATCGTAATGTGGCACTATCTGATTTTCTGGACGACTCCATACGCATTCTTCATAACAATATGTCAATCATTAGCATCGCCCCTCTTCAACTATATTCTTCAGTTATTTTATTTGCTCCAGAGAACAGTATTATCAGGAATGTATTTCAGAGCGTGATACCCAAGTGGATAGATCTCAAGACAAAGATTGAAAGTGACTGGGATCCATGCATAGGGACGCTCGAGGGCCACAGTAGCCGTGTTAACTCAGTCGCATTTTCACACGACTCATCACTAATAGCCTCAGCCTCTGATGATGGAACAGTTCGAGTATGGCGTGTCGATACCGGCGAGTGCGTCCAGATACTTAATCATGGCCCTCGGCTTTTATCAGCAGTCTTTTCGCATGACTCATCACTTATAGCATCAGCTGCTTCAAACTCTCCATATTTTATCAACATATGGCGCATCGATGTTGGTGAATGCATACATATGCTCAAGGGCCACAGTGACCAGATCAAATCTGTATCTTTCTCACACGACTCATCGCTTATAGCATCGGCTTCAAATGATGGAACAGTTCGAGTATGGCGTGTCGATACTGGCGAGTGCGTTCAAACGCTTGATCATGGGTCTCAAGTCTACTCGGTAGCTTTCTCGCATGACTCATCACTTATAGCATCAGCTTCACACGATAAATTAGTCAGGCTATGGCGTACCGATATTTCGGAATGTCATCGTATATTTCAAGGCCATAATAGGATTGCCAATTCTGTTGTTTTCTCACATGACTCATCGCGTCTAGCATCAGCTTCATATGATGGGACGGTCCGGCAGTGGAATCCTAGCACAGGCGAATGTATCTCAATCATGACGCATAGCGAGTCTGTTATTTCAGTGGCATTTTCGCATGATTCATCACTAATGGCTTCGACTACGTATCGAGGCAATATACAGCTCTGGAATCCCAATACAAACGAATGCATCCATAAGCTTAATAGCCTTTCTCGCACAATTACGTCGGCGGTATTTTCGCATGACTCTACGCTGTTAGCATCAGCCTCAATGGATGGTGCAGTCCGGTTATGGCGCATTGGTGAAGGCAAGCATGATTTCCAAGACTACGAGGATATTACATCGGTGGCCTTCTCACAAGATTTATCGCTTGTGGCATTAGCTTTATCCAATGCTACAATACAATTATGGAACAATGATATAAACGAATGCATCTATAAACTGGAAGGCCAGGGCGGTGAGATCGAGAATATTGCGTTTTCATATGATTCCTCACTTATAGTGTCTGCTTCCAGTTATGGAACTGTTTGGTTATGGCGCACTGATTCAGGTGAATGTGTTTATAAGCTTGATGACCATGATGACTACGTTTATTCAGTAGCCTTTTCATACGACTCATCAATTGTGGCAACAAGTTCATCTGGGGGGGGAGTCACATTATGGTACACGGCTACAGGCAAATTCATCAGGGAAATTACCGAGGATAATGGTGACGAGCCTCATTCCTTGGCATTTTCGTACGACTCATCGCTCATAGCAGTATGTTTTACTCCGTTCCGAGGTGATTGTGCAGTGCAGCTGTGGAGCATTGATTCCGGAGAGTGCGTTAAAGCACTCAAGATCCCTATTGGCCACATAACATCGATAGCCATATCGTATGACCTATCATTCGTGGCATTAGCAAAGGATAATGGGTCAATATGGTTCTGGCACACCATTACCGATGAGTGCGTCCAGAAGCGAAGGCCTGGTGATGACAAAATATATCATATGTCGTTTACTCCTGATAAATTACAACTTGTCACAGATATTGGAGCGTTCGTTATGGAAGGACCAGAGGACGCATGTATTCTCCGTCCTATAGCACACGGACTCGGCAAAGATCACCGATTTGGTAGGGACTCTTGTTGGATTACATGGAATGGGAAGAATTTGCTCTGGGTGCCTGCTAAGTGTCGACCATTTCATCAAAGTATGACGGTGAGTAATGCTGGACTAGGGATTGGTTCGATCATAGGGAGAGTTTTGATCTTCAAATTTCTGCCTGCAGCTAGTACCACACAAGAGGCTTTGCGAAGCTTGAGTCTCTCAGCATCTTTGATCAAATAAGACGCAGTCCAGTTTATATCAAGCTAACTGTTGAAAATATTCAAATTCACATAATAAAAGGGGCATAGAAAGATCAAACCATATATCTAAAGACTGCTGGTTTTACTAGCGTTACCAATAAATTACCTAAGGGGGTAGAGGAAGGCAGCTATTTAAAACCTAGCAATTACTACCCAAGATTACTATTGGCAATGTATTGATATGTTTTGGTTGATCAAAGGTCATACTAGTTAATTCAATAATTTCTACACATTCAGGTGGTCCCCTTGCTCACTCTACGACGTCTTTAGCAACCAGCTCTATTTCACAGTAGCTATGTTGTTATGTGTTTAATAAAACCCACTCTTGTAGTCCGACAGACTGGCAAATCTGAGATTACTATTGTATTCGCACATAGTTTACATATTAAAGTGTAAAAGTTACTATAGCAAGATTCAAGAGCTATTTCCATTCTTAGCCTGTTTCAACAATTGAGCCTAAATTCAATATCAAAGCCTACTTAGTGATAACAAACTAAATATAGTTCAACATCTCAAAGACTCTCTAGCACCATGTCTACGTGCACAAATAGAAGTCATTGTCACCTGGTCTTGTTTTATGGGCATAAGTGCCGCAGTACCTTTAACTTGAGTTAGTATACATTATTTGCATGGACACGAGTAGCCATATGGACTTACCTTGCGACCACCTCCTTGCCGTCGTTTACAAAGGTGAAAATAGCTCTAACGAGCCGAGGATCTCCTCCAGTGTAAGGTACTGTCCACGTAAGTGGAAATCCCTCCAAGGGTTTGCCGCAATCGGGACGGCTGAAGTGATATTCATGAGGGTATTTTCGATCACCTGTAAAGCCAGTCAGTTATTATTAGACCCTCTCGAGAATTTGGGGCTGCTACTAACCAATTGGATTATCTTTGTGTTGGAGAGCTGCGTTCCCAGCCTTTTCGACATCAGACTTGGAAAAGGCGCGTATGTTACCTGTTTGAGGCGTTAGGTTGCATGTTGTTTTCTATTGGGAAAGCGAACAATATCTTACCGCAAACAACATCACGCGTGGGAAGGTTTGTCACTTTAGCACCAACTCCCGAGGCAGCGAGCAATATAGTGAGATATGAGAGAAGAGTCATTTTTATCAAGTTGCTAGGATATCCGCTTAAATTATTTGTATAGGGATACAGATGTGTTCTGGGTAGATTTGTGATCGAATATGGATATTGAAGAAAAGAAAGATAAATATGTTTGGGAGGTTTGGTAACTATATATACCTGCTAGGACTACCGATGACTGAGAAAAACTGCATATGTCCATACAATTAATCTTCGTATAGCATAAACCATAGCCTAGCTGAAACTAATATGATTGTGAGAAGCTCGCTAGCCTACTACTGGCTTTGTGGTTCCAGTGGCTGGCTGATATTAATGCATAATGCATATTCAGGGGTGTTCATCCTTGTCACATTCGAACTTTGTTCATTGTCTTATGCTCGCACCATCTATCTTACATAGTGTGATAGGTATTCATGTCTATCAATGTCTATTTACAGAGTGTGATGGACGCTAATTTCGCAATACCATCTTTGTGAGATGGTTTTTCTTGCAGGCTGTACTATTAAATGCTCAGCCATTTCGAAAGAAGTAGCTCAAAAAGCGTCCTATTGAGATGAATTAGTCTATACAAGAATTATGTTAAAGCTTGCACAAAATATCACTGTAAAGGCATGGCCACATTCTACGATAGACAAGCGAGAGCTGGTAGTCCAATAGTGGCTGGCTGAACCTGCAATATCAACTTGCTGGTAAGTATCCGTAACATAACATATAATGCAAATTTGTATTTGGTTTTTGATTTGACATCGGTTGCCTATAATTGCCGTTACCTCTCAACCGGCATTACGTACTTCATACTTTCGGTAGCTATTCCTTGAGAGTCGAGATGTGACGACCCAGAAGCGAGACATGTAGAGTATATTTTACCAGGTGGTAGTTGTCTCCATCTTTGTCAACTGCCAGATCATTGCCTTTATCGTCGGTACGGAAGATATCTTCTCCACATGATATGAAAGACATGCATCTTTAGTCTCATCCTCACTGAGTAAGATATTAAGCGTCTTAGGTTATGACATTTCAACCGCTTCAATAGTAATATCTACAGGATGTATTAGATCAGCGTCCGTAGTATCAGTAAATAGGAATCTTGACGAATGCGGCCGACGTTAAACGCCGGATGAATGTCTCAGAACCCTCCACCAGACATGCCTTCTAAGCATGACTACATTCAAATGATGGGCTCAGTTCAACCAGTTAACAAACTACCATATTGTCAATTACAATTGAAACTATTAGCGGTGTGGTGAATCTGAGGCTTCTTCAGTTGACCGTTAGTACTCTCCCAGTTGTGAACGCAGGTGAAATAGTAAGGCGACCGAGTCATTGGTGCAGTGGACTTGAGACAGAACGACTTTGACTCACCCATTAAAATAGTCAGCTTCGAAACGTGGCCGCTACTTATATTCGTACCGTGTTCTACTTGCAATTACCATTAAATAATACGCCTGAGCGATGATGCCAGTCAGACACAGCATCAGACGGAGTAAGGCTCCATTCCAAGGCGATGAGCTCTAGCATCTACCAGCTAGGGTAGACAATTGAAGCTATGTTAACTCCTAGTCATGTAATTTATCTAATAATTGTGGAAAAGCGGGTTATTTACTTAGATGTACTCCGTATATAGGTAGCTTTCAACGGCTCACTAATCGACGTGGCTACATATACACATATAATATGTTGAGCTCTAATAATACTATACGTATGTTTATTGACGCTCAACCGATTTCTACTTCTCCTAGAAGAGACGTGATATCGTTAATGTCGGTGTTCGAGCCATGCAGAGACCATATCTCCTCAAGAGTCACTCGAGCCGAGAACGTGTTCGAGTCCTTTTCCTTGACGACCGGTAGGGCTTTCTTTCTAACAATATCAAACGCATCTTTGCGTACCCGCTGCAGTATTCTATCCACCATTATCTGCCTTGAATCAATAAATTGCTGACCCTGGTATGGGAACACATCAGGAACACGCCAACTAGGGTAAAGGTTACCATGGGAGGGACGATGCTCTACTCTGGACCTGTGCTCCTGGAAGTAGTAGTCGCACAGCTTACACATCGGCTTGCTGCTACCAATATACATCCAGTCATTAAAGAACCTCGAGGGCATGATTTCGCCTTGGTTTGAAATCCAGTTTAGCAAGAGAACTTCAGAATGAACAATCGGCTTGAAAGTGTCTTTCGCGTATTCGGCCCTGATTCGATCATCGAGGTCAAAAGCTTGAAGCTTTTGCACGAAGTCTCTGAAAATCTTCATCTCCTTTTGTTTCGAGGTCATACGGCCAACGATACTGTCAGCGGTGAGGCTTTTGTTCCGATATGGCTTGTTTATTGGGCCGCTCGAAGAGATGAAGGACACTAGAGGGTTTTTAAAGAGACCGGGCCACTCTGTCTTCGCAAGTAAGAAGAATTGAGTCGATTGCGGGTATGCCAGAATGCGTCTGATTGTGTGGAGGAGCTCTGACCAGCATTCCATGCTCCTGAATCCCGCGATTCGGTCTTCTAGAGCACGCTCTGTAATCACTGCACCCACTCTCGACTGCTCGATTTGAACTAAGAGCCGGATTATTGTCTCGCATTGTCGGATATCTGATACAGTAGACCAGGTCAACTTTAATCGGTAGCCCGCCTTGCCAAGGTAGGTAGTAGCTTACAATCAGCCTCTAGATCTTTGAGGTCAGTCCCAACACTGACAGAAATGAGTATGTCTTGCAGTGCTTTCGCAATTGAATTATCTATATGTATGTTAGCCAACTCTAGTCTCTCATAACTATGCTAGCATTAGTTACCTACTCTCGTCTGTCTTGTCCGCCTGACATTTCTCTAGGCACCGTTTTGCATGAGACTGAAGATTATGCAAATAAAAAGTGACTCGGTGGCGATTGAAACGCAAAATATCATAAAGCAGGGAGTTCCTCACATGGTGTCGGTTTGCTTGGTCCTCGGGAGCCTGAAACACTTTGCTAAGGAGCGTCTTGACATAAGCAATAGTAGTCTTTAGCTGACTATTTGTTTGCCGGTTCGCCGCAAATACGTAGTGAGCCTGCGTAGGATTGCTTTCACTTTTGAGTATAACAAACGAGGTGACAGTATTACCTCCCTTAACACTATCACATACGTGAGCAAGCTTATTAACGAAAGCACAGAATAACTGTTTAGCATCCTTGGTATCGACAGGCGCTTCGAGTGGCGGCGGTAGAGCAGTATTCTTAACTGCGTCAACAAGAGCCACAAGGAGTATTATGGGCTCGAAAAACCTGTGAACGATACGATTGGCTAATAAGACTGGCTGTTCTTGAGTTTCGTCCAAAGACTCCGATATCGTTAAAAACTTGGACACATTGCTTTGCGACATTTGTGAAAGCTTGTTTATTTCTTCGTTTTTTACTCCAGACTTATTTTAAGGTGCTTGTCTGTGTTGCTACGCTGATTCTATAAAGAAATCCAAACGGCAAACTTTCCTAATTCTTTTCAAACTCGAGGATTATGCTATAGGTTATATTCTGTAACCCTCCTAAGCAGTATTGTTACCCTATTGTTTCGAAATAACGCTCGCCATTACTCCAACTCACCACATTGCCTACCGCGATTCGTCCGTGTGCTCTTCGTATTTATTCTTTGCTGAGTGAACCAATCAATGCAAGTTTACTAGATGTCGGAGGCCGACCAAAACGCCTTATTCTGCCAGAGGCCAATCCCTCATATGCAAGTCGCACCAATCAGAGGTCATCACAGACGCAATTCTAACAAGTACTGCTGAGCTGGCAAGCCCCAATGTCACACAACATGAGGCAGACTTGCAGATATGTGGAGACAAGGCTTCCTTCATAATCGTATCAACTGTTTTGCTTATTCCACAAAAGAGAAAGTTGGACAAGGCCTGGCTTTAATTTCAAATGTGTCGAAACAAATCCTAGTCGAAGATAAATATACCGTTGCTCTGTCTATCATTTTATTATTCCCCTAAGACATCCCGCCCATAGTCTATGCGATACCTATTCGAGTTGATCTCAGTGTCAAAACCTATAACACACACATTGCTCAGGCATGATGGATATGCCTGATGATACGTTTTGGAGTAGCGAAAAGTATGTTCCCACAATGGATGATTGGCTATTAAGCCAGTATGATCTCGCTTTTTTCGACCAGAATAATTCTCTTGAGTTCCAGCCCGAACTCCCGCAGAGCTGGGACAATAATTCACAAATAAATTGTCCCAGCCCAGGGACCAACTTTGAGACAAACCAGTACAATGCGCAATATTCTGATACCGCTTCTCCCACAGCCCAGACAGATGGTTTCGGAGCCACTTGTGTTTTTTCGCCTCATGACAATTTCAGCTCCATGATTTAGTCAGGGAGTCTGACATATGGGTCCGGCCTCTATTCCCACACCAGTGGGTTGGCTGGACCTTATGCGAGATTGTTTAAAGACGAAACTTTGGCAGATAGTGGCACAATAGATAATTTTACTGACAGTGAAATGGGCTTTGCCTCTATTGAAAAATCTATGGGCGCTGAATTGCTTCTCCCCGGCATGAGAAATGAAAGCTTCGACAATGACATGGGAAATCATCCTGCTGTAAGCGTTCTTGACCGTTCCTCTGAGGTGGACTACAACGGTCAGTGCTTTTCTTCGAGCATTCGTCCTGTGTTACTCGCTCAATGATTCTGCAGGGAATTCCAAGCCTGGCTTTCGATGGTGCTGTGGACGATGGCACCAGCTCCATAGCATCTTCAAGTAAGTGATTATCCAATTTTTTTTTTTTTTGAAATATTACGCTATATAATCCTCACACGATACCCAATCTGCAGGAAACACCAGCGGACTCACAACCCAGATATGCAATGTGAGGCATCTCCGATCTGTCCTTATCGAGCTGCAGCCAAGAAGGAGCTGTATAAGCATTATCGATCCACGCACAAGGGTTGGGCAAACACCCACGATATTCCGGACATAAGTTGTTTCTGTGAGGCTTGTGGAACGACATTTCTTAGGCCTGACTATAGAAAAAGACATATCAAGAAGTTTATTAAATGTGGTGAAATAATTGAGTTGATGGGTTTAGATATATAGTATCCATCCCATTCTAACAGGAGCGATACTACACAAGAAGGCTTCAAGTGTCAGGAAGCGATCTGTCCTACCGTTCCCTTAGAGTTTAGTCAGTAGTTATTTACTATTACTAAAATAGAGTTACTGAGTATAATATGATTAGCGTACAGTAGGTTGATTCCTTGCCTCATATGTACATGGTTTGTTCCGTAGTATATATGTCCTTACATCTACTCAATATGGCCTACCACAATGGTTTAGGAAATATCCCTAGTATGTAGGAATTTACGTATCCACGACAGCATATATAAACTGCCAATCGCATTGCATGAATAGTCGTAAACTATCCCCAAGTATGAGCAAACTAATGTTGTTTTATGGGGATTCCATAGTTTTGCCGTAAATGTGAATAGCTTAATCTCTAGTCATAAGTCATATAGGACTATAAAAAGGCCTAATCTAAAGACGGCTCGCTGATCCGAACACGGGTGATATATATTAATAAACAGCCGAACAAGTATGGCCTTCCTTTTAGTAGCGGCTATACTATAAACCGCCTCTCAATCCCTTGTATTCATGTAGAGTTATCTTGTGCGGCTAAACTTCTGCAGACGTTATTGTAGTCAATGCTTCTTTTAATCCGATTATCGGCTTTTTAATCCTTGCCTACGATTGTACTATCTCATTATAGCTTTATGCTTAGTCGTTTGTAACCTAACGAATTGCATAAACATAATCATCATCTCGAGAACCCGTTTTCCAGAATATCATGACAGCCATCTTAAACAAATCAATCGACCAAATCGCAGAGGTCATTCTTCCGAGAATTCAAAATCACAAACTCCATCGTGAAAACGGCAATCCCCCCTTCATACTCGGCCTCACGGGCCTTCAAGGCAGCGGCAAATCCACATGGGCCAATGCTCTCGCCAACATCCTAAGACAAAAATACCATCTCAAAGTCATCAATGTTTCTCTCGATGATTTCTACCATAATCATGAGAATCTCGTCAATATCAGACAACAGCATATAACAAATCCATTATTACGCACACGAGGGCAACCAGGTACTCATGACGAGGCTCTAGCAATTGAGTTTTTTAAATCTCTCTCTTTAGACAATGATGTTCTTGTGCCAGCTTTTGATAAAAGCAAGTTTGATGGGCAAGGCGATCGCGTTGCTCAAGACGATTGGCTACGTGTATCAGCTAAACCACCAATTGATGTAGTCGTATTTGAAGGATGGTGCGTCGGTTTTCAGGCCATATCTGACGCAGAGCTACGTAAGAAATGGGAAAAGGCAAAGGATGCTACACAGCATACTTCGACAAAGCCATCTCAGTTTCTGACCGAGACCCTAAGCGACTTCGAGCTCGACCACCTATCTGATATCAATTTCAATCTCAAGAAATATAATGAAACGTTTCTTCGACATGATTCAATCGATCTACTCATTCATCTTGATACAGATGACTTGTCAAACGTTTATCGGTGGCGATTAGACCAAGAACATGCGCTTTGGCGAGAAAGAGGGCAGGGGATGAATGATGATGAGGTTATTGCTTTTGTTAAGGGCTATATGCCGAGCTACGAGCTATATCTCGACAATTTACGCGAAAAGACAGTTACTTTGGGCGATGAAATTGGGAGTTATATCCGTATAGTTTTAGATAGTCATCGAGTAGTTGTTAAGATGGAGGGTATATAACTGAATGCAGAGGCAAAAGAATGCTCACGTTATGTTATGGCCAAGTATTGCATATTAAGAAAGTATATATTTGCTTATAGAAACCACCTGCCCATGTATAAGGACAGTTACTCTCATTGAGGTCTCCAAATATTTTATGTCCATTAAGCGCAGATATCTATCATATGAGATGGTTTGTCTAAATTCCGGCTGACTCCGCACAGCGGATAATCAATCTCGATATAGGCCAGATGGATGATGTAGAAATCTTAGAACGACCAATTCCTTGTGTTCATAGCTCCCTTTTTGTCATTAATGACTAAATAACAGCATCTCTTTCAACAAGATGTCGTCGGCTTTAATGCCGCATGTGCTGGCATGGGCCAAGATTTCACGTTTGTTCTCACTACAATATCGCTGCTGTGTGCAGTTCATCCAATGAATCAGCCCTCTGATCTATCAAGTATCACAAACTGCCTTCTTCAGTCAGGGAACATGGTAATGTAGGGGATCAGGTCAATGATCCTGATATCGACTTCGTGATTTGTCAATTGGTGTATCGAGATATTTGCTACGAGAGAAACCTACTCTGTTAGCCAAGAAGCACGTCCTCGTAGTACCCTTCGGTGCCAATACAGCGGAAGCGGAAGATATGATTCAACTCATTAAGGGGGCCAATTTGAAGACCAAAGTTAAACTCATAGCTTGCAAAATCCAAATAGCTTACTAAAAGCGGAGCGTAGTAGGATGCTCGCGACTACCGCATCGCCAGCATGATTTCATACCGCGAAAGGAGAGAAAGATATGATTCTACATGTAAAGTCAATAGAAAGCGAAAGTGATTTTGATGAACGAATACGTACGGGCAATGAGCCATCGGCGTCCAAGAATATTAAGCGCCTGCTTGAGAGCATGAAGCTTATCAACGGTTGAATCTCCAGGAACGGAACCTGAAGCCTTCATATACACAACAGCTATTCTATACATCATATGCAGGAGAAAGGGGGATGCGTTTTTGTGTATATCCGTCGTGGAAAGCTGTGAGAGATACACAGATATTTGCAAGGCCGTCTGCGATATCAAACTGCTTTCAGTGGATAGCTTCTCGAGTGGCATGGTTGACGATTCCGCTTCGTCTCTATCCCTTGACTGGGAGCAATCTAAGAGAAGTATTCCGCTTTCACTTGTCAACAGGCGTGAGATCGAAATGTCAATGGAATTGGACCTTACCAATAGCACACCGCCGTTTGAGAGCAAAATTCCAGCTGTCTTAAATGCGCTTCCATATTGGAAACACTAACTAGAGAGAATATGGTGCGCCTCAGCTGTGCTGTCTCGCTCTCGACAGACTTTTCGGCAACGTGACGTAGAACTTGGCCAAGTAAATGAGCAGCTTGTGCAAAGCGGGCAAATCGGCCCATGATAAGAGCAGTAGCTGAACCAAGAGTAAATGCGTCCTCAGGTCGAGATGTCTATGGATAACGGGTTAATGACTGTCAAGTAAGAGAGCCCGTATGTATCACTTACCCCCCCATCAAATGCGGCATCATCAATCGGCAGCCAATTCTCTAGAGTCGGGTCTGCCGTCACTAGATGTCGACCTGGGTCGCACAGGTTAAGAAATCTATAAACATATTTAGCTCATTGCTAATAGCTTTTAACCAAACATAATGCTAATCCACACACCTATCCAGAACTAGTATTGACCACCAAACCCGGCGACGCTCTTCTTGTTCATTCCATGGAATACCATTCGTTTCCTGAGATAAGATTGACTTATCGATGCCTATAGCGGTAGCATAACGAGCACAGCTAGCGACGGATAAAAACGCTGCGGGATATATACCATGTCCCATCTCATAAATGGCAATGAGGACTGATGCTTGGACTACTTGAAGAGATAAAGGCCCGGCATTCTCAATCTGAAATTGAAGACGTTTTGTTACTTGATAAAGCGATGTTCTTGCGATGGTAACTTTATCGCAAGACAACTTCATAGAGAGGATGAGGAGAAACAGTTCGGCGCGCTTGTTAGACAGCCAGTAGACCATATTGGCCTGGAATTGAATTTTCGATATGATTGGTATCCATCCATGGACACTAGTAAAGTATGTCTGCGATATCTCCTTGATGTTTGAAATGTCACCGACATAGTCAGATATGTCTTTCGTAATGAGTTGATCTAGATCTGGCTCTGGTATTTTGAGCTGAGCACTGTGAAAAGCTTCAGGATCCAGGAACCGCTCAGTAAGAAAGCTAGATACTATTGGTTGGGCTAGCAAGGCAGAGTAACCATTGTAACCCAGACTTTCTTTGGCGATTTCCGTCGACGCCGGAGAGTGATCTGTAAGCGTGCTGGAGGCGGGAGAGATCACCATGTTACCCGGCCGTGGCTTCCGCTCCCGCTTCTTACGACGGAATGGATAATCACATATTATTCGTTTCCTGTGTTATTACCCCCTGAGATTAGTATACTATACATACATAGTGTCTAGATGCGTCGAGCTCTCTCACTGGATACAGCCTTTGCACTGAGGAATAGCCCGGTCGCACCGCCTTTTAGATTCCCGGCATGCCAGGCATGCGTACTGCGCTGGTGTTGTTGCCAGGGTCTCATATCGCCGATTCATAATATCCACTGTATCGCGTGGTAAGCTGCAGTGAGTGCGATAATTCCAAATAGAGATTTTTTGTTTGTTTATTTGCTTGCGGCATATTGCGGACAGATGTAATTCAGATATGGCCGCCCGAGGTATTGATCATATTGGCCGAGGCATGTGGCGGCGAGATGAGGCTGGTGTGATATGGTGTGGCTTGCTCGCAATCAAGAGAAGAAGTTGTTCGATGGCTGTAATTGTACGCCTTTATTCCAGCTATATTTGCAGCTCATTTTTCTTTCAAATAACTAATTCGATGTTTTTGTTTATCTGGGGAAAGTCTTGCAGCATTGCGTACAAACTGTAAGTCAGTATTACTGACTGCCACTTCTTCCTATATAAACTAGAGATGAGAGTAAGGTGTTTTAATTATATATTTATAACTGCTTCTAGAATAACATTCAATTTCCTATACCTTCTTGCTCCCCGCCAAAATCTCCCTCTCAATGGCATCTCCAAAGCTCGCTGTCGTCCCCTTGCCACCAATATCTGGCGTAAGAATAGTTGCATCAGCACGAGCCATAACATTCTCCATCGCGCGTAGTAACGCATCTGCTGCTTCCTTATACTCGAAATGTTGTAGCAACATCTGACCAGCCCAGATCATGCCTACTGGGTTCGCAATACCTTTGCCCGTAATGTCTGGAGCGCTGCCATGAACGGGTTCGAAGAGGCTTGGGAACTTGCCCTCAGGATTGATGTTGGCAGATGGAGCAATTCCGATGGTTCCTGTGCAAGCAGGACCGAGATCCGATAGAATATCGCCGAATAGGTTGCTGCCGACGACCACATCGAAGATGTTGGGCCTCTGGACAAAATGTGCTGTCAGGATGTCGATGTGATACTTGTCGAGGGCAACGTCAGGGTAATTGGTAGCCATTTCTTGAACGCGAGAATCCCAGTAAGGCATTGTGATGCTGATACCGTTGCTCTTCGTGGCACTTGTCAAACGCTTACGCGGCCGACTCTGCGCAAGGTCAAAGGCATATCGAAGCACGCGATCAACACCTGTCCTCGTCATCACCGTTTCCTGAACGACCACCTCGCGGTCTGTTCCCTCAAAAATCTTTCCTCCAATGCTGCTGTACTCGCCCTCGGTATTCTCCCGTACAATCCAGAAGTCAATGTCGCCCGGCTTTCTGTTAGCCAAGGGACACGGAACACCAGGCATCAAGCGACACGGACGGAGGCTAATATACTGATCAAACTCGCGGCGAAATTTGATTAAGCTTCCCCAAAGCGATACATCATCCGGCACAATATCAGGCATGCCCACGGCTCCAAAGTATATGGCGTCAAACTGAAGAAGAGTCTCCTTCCAGTCCGGAGGCATCATATCGCCATGCTTTTGGTAATAATCACAGCTCGCAAAGTCGAACCATTCAAAGTGTAGCGGAATGTTGAAGATTCGTGAAATCGCCTCCAGGCACCGCACGCCAATTGGCATTACTTCTTTACCAATACCATCGCCAGGAATGACTGCGATTTTGAGAACTTTAACGGCCATCTTCTCTCTGCAAGGCGATAAAAATGAATTGACTTAGGCTGAGTGAGCGACACACTGGTATCAAGAATTGACTCTAATAACAAAGGATGAGGGAAGTTAGGAAGAGAGATGAAATAGGAAAAGCGACATTAGAATAGCAATGAAGCGCAAGCATGTATTAATGATCGACACACGCTTTTTCTTTCTACCGAATGTTTCGCATGTTGAAGTAGCCGATGACTCGGCGGGGTATGAATGCTTAAATGTTTGTACGGAGTTGATATTTAGAGATCAACCGCCTTGTTTGTTAGCGGAGCCTTTTGTACTCCGTATATTGATTGAATGATATTCATCGTTTTTTTCTTATTGCAACTATCGAGATTGGTTATTAGGTAGGAAAATATAATGCTTGAAAGATCTGAAAACGGCAATTGTGAAGGTTAGAAAGTCCATCTCACGACACATATTCTTATTCGTGTAATTTATCGCCGCCTAAGACAAATTGAAATCGGAATTACTCTGTACAAATCTCCTTACACCATCTACACTATCATAGAATGCAGCTGAAATGATTTGAATTTACTTGCATAAGAGATCAAATGAAATATATTAACAATTATTTCAAAAACTCCAAGATATTAGAGACAACTTCATCTGGTGCGTTCTCCGGGATATAATGCCCCGAATTAACGTTGTGCCCATCCACCGAGGCCTTACTCACAGCTTTCCATTCCTCAATTGCATCAAAGCACTTCGAAATCACACCATGTCTAGCCCATAAGACTCTCAATGGGTTCTGGAGCAACCTCCCTTGCTGTATATCCTCTCGTGCCTCTTCCAAGTCCAGTGTAGCGCTGGCTCGATAATCTTGACACATTGAATGCACTGTCGCCGGATCCTCGAGATTGGAAACATAGCTGTCAAAGCACTCCTTTTCAAATATGCCCAGTCCGTGCTTCTGCCGACCACCCATGAACAACTCAGCAAACTTTCGCGGGCTTGCAGACAGGAGTGTCTCGGGCAGCGGTTCTTTCTGGATCAGGAAGAACCAATGAAAGTATGCCTTTGCAAATTCCGGATCCTTGACCGTAAACATTGCAAGCGTAGGGCATATGTCGAGAAATATCGCTTTGCGCACGCGATCGGGATAATCGACGCATAGTTTATGAGATACCCTTGCGCCGCGATCATGAGCGCAAACGAAGAATGAACCCGTAATACCAAGCCCGTCCATTACTTTTATACAATCGCGAGCCATGAAACTTTTCGCATATTGTGATACATCTGCAGGTTTGGATGAATTTCCGTATCCACGCAAGTCAATAATCACAATATTGTACTCGTCTTTTATCTGATCCACCACCCGATGCCAAATATGGTGAGTCTGTGGAAATCCATGAAGGAGCAACAGAGGAGGGCGGTTTGATGAAGTAGCATCACCACTTCTAATGCCGAAGATGGAGATATGCGGCGCATCTTGCGTAGTAATGGTGAATGCTCCGAAACCTGGAAACATGGCGAGCGGTTTCATTCGTGATAACTTTTTTTTTTTTTGTTAAAAGAAAATAAAGAAATTGTTAAAAGAAAATAATGAAAAATCAGCTGACGAGAATAAATTTGCTGTGTCTACTTTACTCAAAAAAAGGTTGTTGAAAGTTTAAAGTCTGTCGTATTTGTTTCAACTTGATATCGGTAGAATTATTAGGCGTCTTTATACTTTAAAGTCTCGCAACATTGATTTTTTTACATGATCTTGAAGCGGCCAAACGATAAAATTATCTATTTCGGAAGAAATTACATGCAAATCTTTTATGCCAGTCGTTAATCATCAAGATGCTGCTAATCGAAGAGGCGAAAGTTGATCCGATCCAAGTTCACGCCGATGATGTATGGTGTATTTATGTCAAGATTCATTACTATGTAAGATATATATCTCTCTCACTGTCCCCCCAAGTTCATACATCTATCTTCGTTGCTTACCTCAATCAAACGAAGAAAAAGCTTACAAGTTTGAGCTACGGACTATTATTTTTTATGTTAAAGAAAAGAGCGTTTCAAAAGCCTACCAGGTAGAAATGCGCAACTTCTACAAGCACAAAGGAGAAATCCTCGTATACACAACTTGTATGCATAACCTGATATGAGATGAGTGAGACAAGCTTAAGCGATGACAAAGGTCTGTGAATTGCCGTCACAACAGATTAATCAAGATAAATACAGGTCAGCAAGACTAGTTAGTAAGCTTATCAATCAATAACCTTCCGGAGATTTTACATTTCTTTGATAAAAGGAAAGATTGTTTCTATGGAGGGGGAAGGTCGGACGTTTGCGGGTTTTGCGGTATTATAGTAGAGAACATTTCCTCCATTCCAACGAACTTTTATTTTACCGCAACATAGTAGGTAATACATACCTCGGTAGGAGGTTTATTAGATCCTAGGTGATAACAGAAGAGCCAATCACATATGCACCATTGTAAGATTGCAATGGCTCTATATGACAAATCGCATACCACAGAGCTTGTTTAAACTCTCTTCTACAAATCAGGCCATGAGCCGAGCCAATGAACAGCAGTGTCTGGTTGGAGGTAATAAATGGATCTGACAACCAATTACGGAGTACACCCGCCTATTCTGCCTCTTTTTTTTTATATAAATGTCTCTTAATGTGCTCTCTATCATCATTAGAGTATTAAATTCAGCTCCAACATCAGTCCCAAGCCACATCTTATAGTCCTAATTCCCATCATAACCTGGACCATCACCACAGTTCATCATGGCCGGCGAACTTGTTTTGGTTAGTTTTCGATACTCTCTCCTATTATGAATGACTCTCCGTTTGCTAAAAAGCTCTCAGATCACCGGAGCCACGGGCATGATCGGCTTCCGAACATTGGTCTTCCTCCTTGAAGCAGGCTATAAGGTTCGCGCCGCAGTGCGAAATCAAGCTGGTTTTGACAAAATCTCAAACCTCAAGCCCATTGTTCCTTATGTCTCACAGCTGGAGAGTATCCTGGTTCCAGATATTACTGTTCCGGGAGCTTACGACGAAGCGGTCAAGGGCGTCAAATACATTGTGCATGTCGCAACTCCAACAGCAAGCAACACTCCTGCAGGTGTTGATTATGAAACCTATACGATTCAGCCAGCTATTCGCGGTACTGTTGGGATGCTAGAATCAGCCCACAAGACGACAGGTGTCCAGAGAATTGTCATTACCGGATCCATCTTGTCTATATCCGACGTGCCCAGCATCACCTCAGGCCAGTTCATTAATGGTAAGCAAATTTATGCATCTTGTTTAAATCTCATTTTTTTTTTCTCAGACATGGATATCATACTTCATTAGCACGCCTTGCATAATTTCATTTTGTACTCCGTACTGACGTTGGAACAGAGGAATTCCGATCTCCACCTCCTCACGGCCCATACACAAACACGCTAGTTGCTTATGGCGCCGCTAAATCCGCAGCTTTCAACGCTACGAAAGATTTTATTGCTCAGAAGAAGCCTGCTTTTGACATTAATCACATTCTACCCATCTTCGTTATTGGCCGTGACGAGACCGTCACAGAGGCCAGCGGAATTACCAAGGGAACGAACAGAATCATCATGGGCCCGCTTCTTGGACAGCCCAGAGACACTCCCATCGCGGGCGGCTCCGTCCACCTTGACGATGTAGCCAGGCTTCACATTCTAGCCCTAGATCCCAAAGTGGAGGGTAACCAAGAATTCCTGGCTGCATCTCACCCTCTTGAGACGTTTGACTGGTGGTCGGCGGTCGATATTGTCAAGAAGCGTTTCCCAAAAGCTGTTGCCGATGGCGTCTTCGGCTTTGACTCTATTCCGCCGCTGGTGACGATTCAGGCCAAGGTGGATAGCTCCAAGGCAGAAAAGGCTTTTGGCTTCACTTTTAAGACGTTTGAGGAGCAAGTAGTGTCGGTCGTGGATCACTATTTGGAGCTATTGGGTAACAACTAAATTTCGACTATTACCAAGATCGTTATAATAGATTGTTGGTTTCGATGTATATACCGAGGACATATCTTTCTAGGAAACGCTAACAACGTTGACGGAAAGATTTTTCGATCGTTTCAAGCTTACTGATGCTTTCAGTTATCTGATTTCCAAACGTCTCCAATTGTAGAGCACATGTAGCAGTTACTCTTTTAGATATGTTCTAAAAGGAATCAGCTCCATGTAATAAGCTATACCACCTAAATCTAAGATTTGTCTGCTTATTCATATCACACCGCGACGAGATAAATAGTAAAAAAAAAAAGGCCAATTTCGAATGAAGCATTTTCCAGATTTGACGTAGCAACATCAAATTAGTCTTTGTGGTAGTTCTATAGATCTAAAAGCTGAGGTCAGATCAGGCAGCGCCCCTAGCCTGGAGGAGGAAGTCAAAAGACGCCCGCCGACAATCTTACGAGAGATGTATCATTGGCTACTATGATTGTGGGCAGCTAGAGGCTGACATTGTGTGGAAGAAGCTTATTGATGTTGGTCTCAGGCGTATGGAGTTGACGTCCCAGATCAGATACTAGCAAAAGAGCATGAAGTCAAACACAGTAATTAGCTAAAAGGTGATAACGGTGGATGAGAAACTCTTGATCAAAATTTATCGCCGCAGAATACGGAGTACCATGAACCATATCTTCAATCCTATTATTCATCACAGCGTCGGATAAAGCCGTAGCCAGCCTTCATACCGACATCGAAGTAGTACATGTGTAGTAGTCTACATATAGATATATCCAGAGTTACACCAATTAACAGCACATGCAAAATAAAAGAAGGGACAAGTATCCAGTTCCTCCCTCAATTGTTTACTTACCTTGCTCACTCACTTACCCACATGATGCTTTGATATAACCCCCCATAGTATCGAATTCTCACCTCCAGCCCACACCTCCAAACCTAACGCCTGCAAAAGCTTGAATTTCCAATCTCATAATGGCTTACCATACTCCAGCCACCGCACTAATCTATCCACAGCTTCTTCAGCTTCTGGTATAAACCGCACCAACGGCCACACATGCATCAAGCCCTCTCCCTCAACATACTCAATCTCTCGCCCCTGTTCCAACACTTTGGCCACAAACTTCCTGGTATCCGGCGTCAACATCTCAGTTGATCCTGCAAACACCATCATCGGTGGCAGCTGGCTCACATCTCCGTACAGGGGGCTCACTCGCGGATCGTCGGGCGATACATCCGGGCAGAGATAGCGCACTGCTTCCTCGAAGCCAGGAACATCCAACCACGGATCTGTCTGAGCGACGGCACGCACTTCTGGGTTATGAAAACTATACTCTACACATGGGGACATGAGAGCAAGTCGCGAGGCTATCGGATGACCTGCCTTGAGAGCCTGCTGGGTAAGAGAGAGGCCCATGCTCCCACCGGTAGAATCGCCAACAACAAAGAAAGGCGTGCCATCTTGTGACGGCAAGGCAAAATCATCATACACAGGCCTCACAGCATCAAAAATCTCCATTAGCGTATGTTCTGGCGTCAGCGGGAAAATCGCCACCGTCACCACCGCCTGTAGACGCTCTGCCAGCGTAGTCACCATCTGCCAATGCGCCGCATCGACCTCAAACAAGAAGCAGCCACCATGGAGGTATAAAATACGCGCCTGGTTAGGCATCTCAGACTTGGGCGCTACATCGTAGAGAGTGCAGCCGCCGAGGTAGCGCTTCTCGATGATGAATTGGGTTTCGAGATGAGGTGGCGGACGAGTGCTCTTGGTCTGGCGATCGTTTTCGATACGATGGCGGAGAGCTTTAACGGTTTGAAGCGAGCCTTTAAATCTCCACCAGACCATCCATGAGGCGACATAGGCTTGCCAGCTAGGCATTGTGAGGTTTCAGATTAAAGGTGAATTGGAAGTCTGGGGGATGAGATTGAAGCTTGGTGAGTGGATAAAGGAAGCGTGTGTACTTTCTTTTCCATACTTTGGTACTGAAGTCAGTCCATGCATTACGTACATAATCACCACTTTCATCTAGTAATCCTGAGGTAAGTACGGAGTAGCTCACCTAAGATTTGTAAGTCATTATTACTTTTCTTCTCATCTTCTCTTCTTTGTTTCTTTTTTTGACTCTCTTTACCCTTTTTTATTAATGTGCTGCAATGCACCTCTAAGTACTCCTCCGTAATGCTGCTGCAAGATGCGGGTGATGGCAGCTAAAGTGGAACAGTCAATATCGAGAACATGCCCCGGCCATATATGTCCATGTGAGGGGCACGCCAGCTGAGCATATATGTGTAACATTGAAGCTCACATGCATGCATGCTGGGGGCAGCTAAAGAATGATTACTGTGGCTATGTAGCAGTTTTTGAATGATTAGTATACCTGTAGGACGGAGTATTTCTTGGCTTACTTCACTCGATGAGCGTGTAAGCTTTTCACATTTACCCTGCAGCACTTTAAATTGCACTGCAAGAATTTATTTCTTCTTCTTTAAATAGCAAAAGATTAACCATGTTAGAACAGAAGGGCAAAGAGCTTGACTTTTTTTTTTAAAGATCACAGCGTTTTGATTAAAAGCAAGTTAGTAGTTTCTACCTTGCCAGGTGACTTACGTGAGGTAGTATCTCGAATATACGTGTATTCTTATGTTACACTCTCCTCTTATTCAGACAAAAGCATTTTCTCAATACAACAAATACATGTTTCCCATAGACATTCTACAGGCAAGTTGAAAGTGATCTCACCATGATCGCTAGGCTTCGTGCGAATCAGATCTTCGAAACACGTGCAACTCTGGGACGAATTCATCTCGGCCAACACTTCCATTTTGTTAGAATCTACTTCTATAATGAACTCAATCAGAATAAACAATTATATCACTCAATACGTAAGGAAAGCCTAAAACTATTATCATTGATTTTAGGCATATCCGACACTTCGTTTTTACGCGATGAGAGCTGGTGACATAATCATCGGATTTATGGCTTCCCCCATTTTTCCTACTCCCGACGCCTAACTCGGGAATGTGGCAATGGCCCGGCCATCGGGGCCGTGAGCATTCACTTTTACTGGTGCTTTGTACTTCGGGGCAGTGACGGATATGTCTGGCTTGCACCATGATGCATCGGAAATGGATCTACGCAATATTTTCTTTTCTGTTGACAAGGGAAAAACCAATGGATATATAAGAGACGACTTTGTCGATATTTTTTCGAGGCTTTCTTACTATCAACAACCAGCATTTATAGAACATTCACAATACCATCGATAATAAGCATCAACAGCAACGGCAACAATCACCACCAAGTATAATCAAACCCTCGATAATAAGCATTTAAGCCAAAGCGAATCTCAAAATATGTCTCTCCAAGATAAAGTTATCATCATCACCGGCGCCTCTAACGGCATCGGCAAGGCTACTGCACAGCGCCTCCACCAAGAAGGTGCCCGCATTGTCATCAACTACCGCAACGATGCCGCCTCAGCCAACGCTCTTGTTGAGACTTTTGGCACAGACCGCGCCATTGCCGTCCAGGCTGACGCCGCTAATCTCGCTGATCTCGACCGCCTGGTGGACGCTGCCGTGGCCAAGTTTGGGCGCATCGACATAGTTGTGGCTAATGCAGGCTTGATGCTCATGAAGGATGTGGAGGACACTACTGAGGACGACTTCACTAAGAGCTTCGATCTTAATGTCAAGGGTCCATACTTTTTGGCTCAAAAGGCTGTTCCTCACATGCCACCGGGATCGCGCATCATCTTCATTTCCACTGGAGTCTGCCACTACTCGTCCGTATCACCAAAGTATCTCCTCTACGCAGCTACAAAGGGTGCCATTGAGCAGATGACTCGTGTCATGGCCAAGGGACTGGCAGCCAAGGGCATCGTCGTCAATGCCGTAGCTCCTGGCCCAACTGGAACTGAGCTCTTTTTTAAGGGTAAGCCAGAGGGTTTGGTTAATGCTATCAAGAGCTGGAGCCCCTTCAACAGGCTGGGTGAACCTGAAGAAATCGCCAACACGATCAAGTTCTTGGCTAGCGGAGAGAGCTCATGGGTTGTAGGCCAGACGGTGCTTGTAAATGGAGGTACTATGGTGTAAGGTAATACTTACGACTTGGTGCTGTGGAAGTGAATATTGTATTGCACTGCAGCATATAGCATATAGTGTATAGATATAGCATCTTATGAGAAGAAAGAATATAAAAGAATATAGAACATTAGCAGATAATACTCCGTAGAAGCAGCAGCATTGAATCTTTCACGTGCTTTAAATTGCCAATTAAGAAGAACCCTTGAAGATGGCGCGGGTAATACGGGAATACATTCGGAGTACAAGTACGGAGTACGTACCGAAGCAAAGCGGGCTGTTTGCGCTAAACCATTTTCGTTTAAATGGCCTCGGCTTTATTGAGTTAAAAGCTACTTTGCTTCAATCTCTTCCGTAATACTTTATTGTGCATAAAGAGGACATCATTAAATCATACCATATTTACTACCCCATCTTCTACTGTCTGAATTCTAAACTCTCATATATAGAGTATTCCATAACAGCAGCTTCTTACATCGTTCAAATATACGCTCCTTATAGCCAAAAGCCCAGTCTTCAACTCAACAATGCTCTGCTCCTTTGGCCCGAGGTTATGCATCCATCATCCCCTTTATTCCGACGAGCACCTGACATTTCGCTTCAACGCATTGCTCCCTTGTCATCAATTACAATGCAGGGAGGTACCAGAAAGAAAATAGAAAAGAGAAAAAAAAAACAACTCAAAAAATGCCCCATTTAGTACTTCGTAGGTATGGTGTTATGGTCACTTGATAAGATGCCTGGTCACTTTAATGCAACCGCAGTTTGAGCCCAAAACAGTGATGTTGGATGATGAATGCGGAGTATCTGCATTATTTATTGGATCTATACCGAGTAGGTACCTTTATCAATCACCCAACAACATATGTAATGAAAACGCCATGACAGGTAGATGGTGTGTGCTCCATAGAAGTTATATGCTGTCAGAGTGTGAAGAACCGCGGCGAAAGCGAGGCCTTGGAGAGCCCGAATAAAAATAGTTCAGCGCCGCACGACGCCCCGTTTGTGAGTGAATGAATCTAGCACATGGATTGTGTCAATCAGCCAACCACGCAGCTTTTGGCACTGATATAAAGTACAAAGTATGGAGCACAGAATTATCTATTATTTCAGATGTTTCCCCCTCATTCATGAGTTTTATAAATATGCATCCCTTAATATCTCCGTTGCTCTTTTTCTTTTCTCCTTAATTCTTGTCTTGACTACATCTACGGAGTATCATCGCTGTTAATTGACAAGGGAAGAAGAAACAAAGATCCATGCCAAGTACCTGTACTTACCTTAGTACAGTTGACTTGCAGCACTTAAAGCGCCGACGTGGTCCGTGATCCCTCGCTATTCAGCCCAGCCCATCCAGGTGCCCCAGGTTTTCCGGCCTAAATTTCCAGCCTATCGCAGCGCTGCCATTAACAGTAAACCGGAGCACAAAGTACCTAGACCTTCAACTTTTCACTCGGCAGCCCGAGTTTTGCCGAACCCTCGACGTCAGAATCTCTCGTCCTAAAAACCTGGCACATCGACCATATAGCCGTTTCTTCATTCCATTCTTCGGATCAACAACCCCTTGCTTCGCAAACTCTGCAGCATATCTATCATATCTATCATACGAGTACTTGGTTCCTACTCCTGAACGTCAAAGCAGATCTTCTCTCATTCTCAAGAGATTGTTATTGTTCGGCGCTGCTTGGCGCCCGTGCTCTTCTTTCTCTCTCCCACTCCCACTCTCTCTCCCTCTCTTAAAATACGAACCGGTTTCTATCTGCTGCAAACACGACTGTCTCCGCAAAATCGCTAGGCCTCACCGCATCACGACCCAACCACGGCGACTTTCTATTCGATAGGCCATCGTGGGCTGCAGATAATTTCGCATAAATCTGCAACCTGAGACGTCCATAGGCGGAATATTGGGACTTTCTATTCCCAACCCTACCGGCACACACAAAAGCCATAATTGAAATTTTACGCATCGCATTCACACAACCATCGACAACTGACACTAAATAAAAACAACATTCAAAGATCAGTAAAAGGGACGGGCGGAAGCAAAAGCAAAAAAAAATATGCCGTCACAACGACCATTCTTCCTCTCCTCCTTCTTCGCCTCCTTCCGACAACAAACGCCCTCACTTTCACAAGCCGGCAAACATACCTCCCAAGCCGCCGCCAACGCTGCTGTTGCATCTGCATCTGCCGCCAACTCTACCGCAGCCGCAGCCGCAGCCGCTGCATCTTCCTCATCAGCCTCCTCCACCGCCCGCGCAATCTCCACAAATGCTGCTGCAACATCCTCCACCAACGTCGCAATCCACACTCCACGAGGATCCCCTGGCGGTCCCATCCCCATTCCACATGGATCCCGCAGAAGGGGTAGCGATAGTAGTAGTGAAGGCTTCCGTGATGCCCTCGGTGCGGATAAATGGTATATTGGAGGTAGGACGGCGGCCGGAGAGGAAAAGTTTTTTAAGCTAGGCGTGATTCGGAGGGTAAGAAGTAACGATGGCCTAAGTCTCGATCGCCTGAGTTTATAGGCACAGTTTATAGGCACAAAGCTGAAGGGGGCAACTTGAGTGGTGGTGACAATGTCTCAACATATCATCACTAATGGGAAGATCAAAGAAATACTTTTCTTGTTTGTTTCTTTTCTTCTTCTTGCTTAGCTACTAGCATGAGAATGTACATACATGATTAGAGGGATTTTTGGACTTGGGCAACAATTCTGCAAAATATCAAAATAGCGCCCACGGGAAGGCATTCATTCTGGACTTGGGACTTGGGTTTTTGGGCGTGGCGTTTGGTCTCTGGATCGGAAACTTTATATAGGAACGAAACTCAACAGTCATATTTTATCTAGCATCAAGACGTATGGGGCAGTTCAAGAACCCCAAAAACAAATACAATTGTTTTGTCTATATAATGACAATGTTTACAATGTGTTATGTCTTTACCACATAAATCGCTGTAATCTTCCTTCATCAAGTACACTCCCATCTTCAGCTTTCCAAATATATGGCCTGCAGAGGAATATGTACCCAGTGATGACATTGATAACAACGAACCAGACTGTCTCGAAAATGAGTCTAATGTCGTATACGTGGCAAAAATTGACAAACTTGCCCCAGATAGATGTTGAAGCAGCTCCATCAAAAAGGCTATCCTCTGCTTTTTGATGATCGTGCAGTCTCCAAGCTGGTACCATCAGCCTCCACATGACCCACGGGATGATGAAGTAGCGAGGCTCGACAAGTGGTGCTGTGATGAGTGATAAGGCAGTCGTAATTAGGAATATTAAACCCGTCGAGGTTGAAACTGGTTCTGTTGAAAATAGAAGAGGATCCTTGTAAAATTCCTTCTCTATTTCCTTTTTCGTTTTTGGTTGCGCATTTCGAACGTCACCAACAATATTGCCATGTCCAGAACGGCTTGACTCAAACGGATCGCACTTGAACGGCGTTGGACGTGAAGAATGATAATAGGCTGAACATGCGTCTTTATAATTCCCCAAGCTCCAATCCGAGCATCCTGATAGGGTGTTCCAGACGAGCCAGCGGCTGATGGTATATGGTAATATGAGAGCGTAGCGGATCCATGGTGCGCGGCGGATGGTGTACCGGAAGATGTAAAACATGTAGTGCCTGTTGTCGGCTAATGTAAAGGGGTGGATGATGGTGTTGAAACGAATGATGAGGGTAGATAAGATGAAGGTGGAAAATAGATAGAGAGGCCACAGGAAATAGTTGCTGAAGATGGTGGTGAGTACTTTTAACGGCAGTGAGACTAAAGGTAAAGAAGTATTTGGGGGGCTGCCAGTAAATGATTTTTTGTCTGCAAATGTTCTGTTTGGCGTTGTTGGTGTATTATCCTTAGAGGCTGGAGCGGCACCATCTTTTGCTGAGTTGATCGCAGCTCGCAGACTGTCAATAATCAAAACCACATACGGAACGAGGAGCGGCAATGAGAAGAAGCCGAAAAAGGCCCAAATGTAGAGCATCTGCGAAAGATGAATGGTAGCAACATGGTTCGACTTGTCTCCGAGAACAACGCCGCCATTCCATGCTACAAAGCCTGCAAAGGCACCCAAGACAGTAACGTAGGGCCATATTTGCCTTGCGACTCTCAAAGGGTTGCTAATTGCCGCCACTATCAAACTGACGGCGGTAAATAACATGTCTGTTCCATTAATCAGTCAGATTTCTAGCTTGGATGCTTTCTCATCTTACCTTTGGGATATGCCATATGTAGAGGTAGATCATGTACATGTCCAACTGACCATCTCTTCACGTAGAATGATAGATGCTCTGATAATGTCGTTAAACGCGGCTGTGCAACCGACTTTGGTTGTAGACCCTTCACAGAATGAACCGCCTCTAATCCTCCCATGAAAATGACAATCCAAAACACGTTTGTTTGTCTCATGGTAAGGCTGCATAATCCGAGGAGAATGGTGACAATATCGCTTAGGAATGAGCTGTGCTCACACCCCACACGCTGTAAGTGGTTCCAAAACGCTGCGAGAACAACCGCTGTAGATACAACATCGGTGTAGTAAAGTCCTGAGAAGAAGAAGAGTAAAGGGAACAGCGCAATGTTAAAGGCTGTGTGCATCGCATACTGAGATACAGCCTTGATGTTGAAGGATGAATGCGCTTGGTGGAGACGCGCCTCGATCTCTCGCCGACAGAGCAAGGCTATGTGAGTCAATACAATGATACCAGTTGCATTGGTAGCCCGAAGAAATTTTGAACTGCATGTATAAGAAGCTATTAGACCGCTACTTTTCGCTGCTTGCGTGATCAAGATTGAAAGCCAGTATCTAGTAAAACGTTAGCATCCTATCAAATCATTTATCCCCTGAATTGCAAATGCCCTATCACTTACAGGCCTGGAGGAGTCGTAATTTTGTTGTCCCATTCCGAAAACCTGCCCTCACAATACTTTTGCGCCTGGGGAATATGAAACACTTCATCCTAGAATTTAATGTATGAGCCATGTTGCACACTGCGTTGATTTTCCGTTCGTTCATAGATTCTCTTCCCCAGACTTACTAGATACGGCTCTGGAACAGTTTCAGACACCACAAACAGCCAGACAAAAGTCGTTGCAGCAAGAAAACTGGTGAACGCAGTCCAAGCTCTCCTAGAAGTATCCTCACTCCTGTTGGAAAGAAATAGAGGAATAATAAAGGCAATCGGAATGGCACCGGCTGCTGCCAGTGGTCCCATTGAGAGTCTGTCAGGGGCGATATCGGTTGCCATTTTGGTAGAAAGGAGCTTGCCGCGGCTGAGATATTTCAGAGAGAAAAGGGAGATGAATATAAATTCATGGCAAATAAACTTGGTTTATCATGAGTGCCCCACTTTGGCATTTGTTTCACGTCTTGAAGTTATTCTGCCGCTGAAACAGGGCTTGAAATGTGGTGAGCTGTCAAGATAATAGATAATAACAATAGACCAGTGCGAATGGCTGAAAGCACTGTGCGTACCACAGTTAAGTGAGTAGCAACTCCTACACTCCATGCCGCTTTTCATAAGGGATTTTCTTTTGCTTCTTGGGATCAACTTAAATAGTTTCATATAAAAGTATCAAATTCATATATTGGCTTATTCATTTCCACGACATGAAACGCATCTCAACACACATATTAACGCTGGAGAATCATCTTAAGGTATAATTTAGGAAATGTCTATTGTGTATCTCTTATACAAAGGCAAGCTGCTGCAGATCGCTGCACAAAGCCTTGTTACGATTTTACCAGGCACCATTCCATATTTAGAAGGGCTATTCTCTCAAATTAGTATTCGAATCTAAGAGATCTTTACCAGAGTAGAGCTTACGTTGTCAGCGGGGTGAAGCTCTTTCTTTTCAAAGATGGGGCCGATGATCGGGAATTTCTGGGACCTTGTTAATATATCTCCTTGATTCTATTTAGGACTTGGCACTTACTGAGAGAACATCGGCACGGAAACGAGGCAGGCTGGAAGCGAAGAGGACCAGAGCCACGCCGAGGCCGCCGCCAATAGAAGCAGCTCGAATACCGCTAGATAGCTGTTAGCAAGCCAATAGATTCCATGCAGCCATAAGAAAGAAGCCCAAATTTAGAGAGAGTTTCAGCAATCTCTTGGAAGACGCAAGAATATTTATAACCGACATTTACTTCGTTTGAACCAACGTTACAGACTAGAGTCGCATGGCGAAGCATTTCTGCAGGCTTCCATCCGATTCCTCCTCCAAACCAAGAGAAAAAGAAAAAAAGACTTCATAGACTTACAATCGAGTAGCAGCCTGGGCGTTGATGCCGCGGTAGTTAGGCTGGAAAGCGTACCTTTGGCAAAGTTGTCAGTCCAATTATACCATACCATACCAACCACACAGGCCGCGGGTGAGAAAAAGTCAAGTCTCAAATGCCAGAAAAAAATATGTGCAGATCGAAATGGTAGCCACGCTTAAAATCATATAGTTCGAACGTACTTGGGGCCGTAGGCGCTCCTGAATTCCGCAGCGCGGACAGGAGTCTGTTCACAGCAAATGTTAGTTTTCTTGATGCTTTATGAAGGCCATTTTACCGGTCAAAGGAGTAGCAAAAGCTTGAGTAAAAACAGATTACGACGTACTTGGAAGACCATCTTGACTATTGTACCAGCTAGAGCCGCGTGTATTATTCAAATTGCTCGTCAATTCGTCGTCGAAAAATGTCGTCACTTAAAATTGCGCGAGTTTGTAGATGCCGGCGATTCTCGGCGAGGTTTTGGCCTGAGGCCCTGACTAAGCCGTTGCTTGAATTTTAAGATCCAATCGCATGATTTGAACGTTTCAAGACCCACACAAGCTACATACGGATACGTACCCTTTACTATTCCCTTCAGTCAGCCTCGTCTCTTTAAACCCTTTCCAACTTTCTCTACGATTATAGTTTGGTTTCCAAACGCTGCAGCTTCACGCGGCTGAAATACTTGAGGTGAAAGAGAGGATGGACATGTATATAGATGGTCGCTTTGAGCGCTTAGAAAAGGCTCTGGCGACTTTGATTGACTCGGTCACCAAATATCATCCTTCTGCCATACAAGCGGAGGAGCTCAAAACTGCCGATAGTGAACTCTGCAAAGGGCTGGAGGAAGGTAAATACAACTTATACATATCTCTCTGATACGACCTCCATTCTAATAATGAATTTAGTGCAATTACATCAGAATAATCATCTCAGAATCCAGCAACTGCGTCAGCTGTCCTCGTCTCTAGACATTCAGATTCGCGAAACGCTTACCACCCTCGCAACAACGCGCAAGGACATCGTCACAACTCAAGTCACGACCTATCCTTCCGAACCCAATTACCCTATCGTCTACGAAGAACTCCTCAGCTATGCCCGCCGTATCAGCAAGACGTCCATGCCGCCCGCAGCGATTTTAAACGCTCTGGCTCCGTTGCAGGAGAGCCAAACACCGCTACCCGACTCTCAACCACAGTCAGCTTTAACGCCATCTGCACCGACTCCGAACCCCTTGCAGAGTCCTGCCGCTACAAATGGCTTATTACCACTCACCACTGTCGATCAATCTACTCAGCAAACTCAGGCATCCATGAACACCAACCTTCCTGAAAGCATGAGCCAGTATCTCAATCCTCTTTCTGGGCAGCTCTTCTTTCCCTGGCCGCTGGAAGACAAAATTCGTTCTGGTGCTCTAGCTTCCAATCAAATCCTCCTAGAGCAAGGCATTGATCCCAAGGGCTACGACCCCGTCGCAGAAGAAGATCGTAAGCGTAAAGAGGAAGAGGAACGCAGAGAAAAAGAAGAAAAGGAGAAGCAAGAGCGTGCAGAACGGGAGAAGAAGGCGAGAGAAGAGATGGAAAGGCTCAGACAAGAGAGGGAACGACAAATAGAAAAGGAACAGGCGGAGTGGCGGAGAGCGAGTATTGCTGCTGGTGCCTCCGGAGGCGCAGCACCAGCTTCGTCTCCAATAGCGAAAGCGGAAAAGAAGCAGTTTCAGTTCACTAATTTGGATGATTTGGATGACGATGATGAGGACTAGTCGCTTTTCGAACGCTAATAAAATAGTATTAGGATGATCTCAGCGAATATTATAGAATTTAAAGGACCATTTATGACGAAAAGATACCACAACAGGCAACTCAGGTAGTTTAAATAATCTTTCATTTAAACATGTCTATCCCGCAATGCTGTCTTTCTCGTGTCCATACCACCTCATACTCCCCATAATTACACCATGATGACCGAAAAGAAAGTTCGTCGCATTCAACGTGCAAATTAGGAGACTTCCTTTTTCCCCTTTTTTTCCCCTTCCCTTCACTGAAACCGTCACGCACGCCGTGTTCATACATGTACTTTACAAGTTACTAGATATTTCGAAGATATTTCCCTTCTTTGGCTGTGACACCCCAGGTCCAACTCATCAAATTCTCCCCCCCCCCCCTTCCTTTTTTTTTCTTCTTCTCAATCAATCTTGATGGAAGAGTAAATCTTTCTTACGAACCACCAGGAAGCAAAATACCCAATAGAGCCTAGATTGCAAAACAAATTAGACATCATCATTATTAAAATTAGAAAAATGATTAATGACCTACCAGAAAGGATAAAGAACAGGAACGATATTAGGCCACTGTAACCAACGTACAGAACCGTCCCTGCAAGACCGCCAAGCTTCACCTTGGTTACCAGATACAAGAGGCAGTTGAGGAAGACGTAGCCACCACTCATTCCAGCAGCCAGGAAAGATCTCCACTGCCAGTTGTAATTCTCGGCACATAGGAGGAAATATGTCATCAGAATAGTAACGGCACCGCAAACAGCAATCATGAGGCCGTAGCAGAGGAAGAGGAAGCCAAACATGTAATAGATCCTGCTGAACCAGATTGAGCTCATGATGAAGTATAGTTCAACAAATATCGCACCGAAAGGTAAGAGACCAACAATAAGCATGCTGGGAATGGGCTGAAGGTACGTTGTGACGGGGGGGATTTGGCGAGGAATCTGGTTGGTACGGACGGGGGATTCAATTTGCGAAGCTTTGAATCCGAGCCAAGATCCTGTAAATGAGAGAGGGATTGAGATGATGAACCAGATGCCGATAATGACGAGCATCGTGGTAAAGGGCACAGCGCCAGAAGATTCCTTGGCCCAAAGGAAAAGGTCCAAAAGGAAAAAAGCCGAAAAGACGATGCCAGGAACTAGCAGAGGGGTCAAGGCAATATTAAGCTTCCACTGCTCTCCTTGCATGGCTTTGTAGGTTCTGGCAGAAGTGTATCCTCCAACAATACCAAGAACGGTATAGAGAATAATCATGATGGTGCCTAGGGAACCGCGATTGGACGGTGACAGAAAGCCAAGTAGGGCGAAGATAATGGTGCACCCCGTCATAACGAACAGCTGCGCTCCGTTGCCTAAAAGAATGGAGAGCAGCAGTGGTCGTGATGGGGTTCGGAATACGTCTCCATGAACTAGCTTCCAGCCTGAGTCTTCCTGAACACCATCCTCAAGCACCGAAGTGCCGCTCAGGTCATCTAAGTTGATCTGATCGAGGCGATTGTATCTTGCGATATCTTTCTTCAAGGTTCGGACCAAGATGGACATGACGGTGAGAACGAGGATAACGACAATGATAGCCGTATCCACCAGCCAGAACCAATGAATCTTGGGGTCAAAGACGTGCAGGTACTTGTCCCATCGGGTAGCCCAAGCGGTAGGCGATTTGACCCAATATACACTGTAGCTGAATTGAACATCCAGTGGTCCCGAACCGTGAGTGAAGATGAGAGGCTGATGATTGTCGCCACAATCGGCCTCCCCTGAGTACTTTTTGGAGCTTGGCTGAACAACAACGCCCACGACTCGAAGCTGATTCTCGTTGCCACTAACTTCATGATATTCAACCCAAATCTCGTAATGGTTGTTGAAAATGATGTTACCCGCCTCGTCATCCTGTCCTAGCAGGAAACCGGGGCTGTAAAACATTGTGCCTGTAAGCTGATCTTGAATCTGCTGGCCAGCAGGGAGGCCGTCCACAAGCCAATTCAGACTGTACCCTTGCTCAATTCTCGTCGTAACAAACTCTACTGATTTTTCCTGATATTTCACGGAGCAGAGAGGCTTGCAGGTTTCATTCTGTCCCATTCTGAGTTCAAAAGGCGAGGTCATTATCCTGTCGCCAAATAGGATGCTGCCCAAGCTCTCCGACACATATTGCGGCCCGCGTTCTGGCTGGCAGAACTGGAAAGCAGGATGATAGTAGTCGTATGATACGACTGAATGTAACCGGGCATCTTGAGGCGCTGCTACAGGCTTGATGCTATTGACATATAGAGGGACTTCATCACCGGGCTTATATGAAGTCGGAGCAACACCGGGGAGGTAGAAAGCGGATGCCAGATGCGGCACTGCGAGAAGAGTCGCTAGAAGCGCCGTAGAGGCGCTGTCTCGTAACTGCATTTGATCGTTTCAGAGTTATAACATGCCACGCGGATGGGCCACAAGATGCTGAGGTGTTCGTTATCGCTTAGGTATGGTTATGGGACTGCGGTCAGGCCTATTTTGGAAACGATTCTGGGCAACGCAGCCAGGCGTGCTCTCGGTTTTCCTCTCAATGATGTGCAAATGATGACAAATGTAGAAGCTCTTGAGAAAGAAACTAATTGTCAATTTCAGTAGCACCACAGATATGGAACTGCTGACACCGAATTGAATATTAGGAGGCGCAGCATAAGAGCTGTATTCGCGTCCCACAGCAGCTGCGTAGTGCTCCCAGATTGCTTAGTCAGGCATTGCTCACTTTGCCACCTAAGATTTAATACGAGGTATGAAAGCGCACATTTTACGATCCATGTTAATGCTCACATTGATCACGAAAATACAGACTCTTTGACAATATTCCATGAGATCACGTGGCAAATTTTAAGGCTTGAAACATATTTTTTACTGTCTTACATGGCTACAATTAGACTCCATATAACTTATATGCACCTATCATATTATCTACCGTATAACTATAAACTCTGTACGGAGTAGTAGACTTGGATCAAATTCAAACAAATATACTTAATAAATGATAGCTATGCTATGCCTACCAAGTTTGAATCAATCATAAACTCCTAAATAGGATCAGGTTTCCTAATTCTCTAGGCAGAAGTCAGAGGTTCCAGTATGATGCCTAGTCCACGTGACTGCGTGTTTCTATCGCGATTTGCCAGGCGCTTCAAAGGCACGGCACGTCCACCCCGCAGTCATGGCCGTCACAAATGGCAAAAACAGCATCATGACCAATCTGCTGCATCAACCATGAATGCCGCAGCCATACAAACCAGCGACGATGAATTTGGCTACGATTTCTGTACCGATGATGAAGAGCTTTTAATCCAACTTGCTTCGAACTCTCTGCCGCTTAAAAGGGCTACAAATGGGATATTACCCGCCCAAGTACCTACCACAATAAACAAGGCAAATTCAAATCGCAAAGTCTTGCATGACATCGAAAGCTTCTCGCAACATGACTATAGTAGTGATGTTCCAACATTTGCTTTCGGCAAACGGGTAGCTGCGTCAACGGCAACCATCCGGGACACGGATCAGACACGCACACTGCCATCACCCTCCCCAATCAACGAGAACATCACATACCCCGATTGTAAGCAACGATAACCTATAATCTTTCAATCAATTAGATTTAAATCCAGCTACTAACTACTCTTTAATACAGTAACTAGTGCTCTACAAGCGATTGAAACTGAACAATCGCCACCACCTACAGTGATTAGCGACAGTGACGAGACAGAATTCGAAGACAACCGGTCACCACTACAGAGGTTCCGAGCATATCCGAAGAAGCCATTGACAGTGAGTGATCTCACATCGGGAGCATGGTGCGAACTTCAGTACTGGTACACCCTCACACGACTCCCTGGGGGGCGAAAAACCCGGACACCCGCGATGCAGCAAGGATCCAAGGTGCATAAGAAGCTCGAAGATGAAGTCCATACAACAGTGAAGATTGAGATTATAAACAAGGAAGATGGATTCGGTTTGAGGTTGTGGAATTTAGTCCAAGGACTCAGGACATTGCGAGATACAGGCCTAACTAGAGAGTTAGAAGTCTGGGGTCAGGTGGAAGGCAACCTAGTCAATGGCGTCATCGACAGTCTAAGCTATGAGAACCCAAACCCTGACTTTGAGGAAGAGCTCTCTAGTCAAGGATCTCAGCTTAGCCAGAGCCAGGCAACTATTTCTGACTATTTTCTACTTCCAAAGTCTAAAAAACCTGATAGCATTCGCAAGATCTATCTAACGGATGTCAAAACTCGTGGCACTTTAACACGTATCTCAGCAGCTATGATGCGACCTGCAAAGATTCAGTTATTGTTGTACCATCGGTTTTTGTCGAACATGGCCGCCGACAAACTAGACTACTTCCAAATGTTTAGACGATATGGACTTGATGCCGACGAGCGCTTCTCTGACACTTTCATGTCTCAAATAGGAGAACTTCACGACGAAATCTTTTTTGATACACCCATAAGTTCTGCGGAAGAGCGTATGGATTCAAAGAGTGAAGCTGCTAATGGAAATTCCGGCCAAGATGGCAGCAGTACCGCCATATCCGAACCGCTTTCCTCTCCTGACGCACCCGATCTCCTCAAGTACGGATCTCTCCGCGAACTCCTCATCCTCGTCAGGGACGAAATTCAACTCACTTTTCCTCATGGTGCTGATTCCCTTGGCCATATCCTCCGTGTGCAATACGTCTTCCGCGAAGACGGCCGCGAGCTTCACTCACATGAGTTCCCCGTTTCGCCACAGACGCTGGATAAGTATCTCGCCGACGACATGAAATGGTGGCGCGGCGAGAGAAAACCGGTGGGCGTGAAGCTCGAGGAGGCGTTCAAGTGCTCATCATGCGAGTTTGCAGCCAGCTGTAAATGGAGACGTAACATGGACGAGGATCGAGTGAGGAGGACACAAGAGAGAATCAACAAAGCCAAGAAAGCTGTCGAAACTCGGTGGTGATGCTTGCGACGGAGTTACTTTGTGCACGTTGGTTATGATTCATGATACAAATAACGAAGCATATCATGAAACTTGTGGGAGTTATTTATATTGTATAGTTCCATTTTGTATATTTATCTTACACCTTCACATCCTTTTGGCATATCTACTCATAACAGGTGGGATATTACTCATTCAATGCAATGCAATGCAATCTATCATCTCAACCATTATATACCACTTCCTTTTTTTTTTAATAAAAGAAAGAACCTAATTCTCTACATACTGGAGACCATCCACAAAACTAAACAGCATACTCACTCGCCATAACTATTAAAAACATCAATCTCAGCAAATACATTCATTCTTCACAACAAATAACACTATCGCTCTAATTCTCCGCGCCACGCTTTTAGGGAAAACAGAAAAATGTAGTACCCAAAAAAGTTAAACAGAGGACGAAAGATGATTCCCTTCCAAAAAAAAAAAAAAAAAAAACAAAAAAAAAAAAAAAAAGAAGGAAGAAGAAGAAAAGAGAGAGAAATGAAAATGTAATTCTCATAATTATCAAAATTTCTTTTTATGCTTTGAATCAAAAGATAAAAGTTAAACATGCCGCTTCTTGCTCTTATCCCCACTGCCTGACGTCGTGGAGCTTGATGAAAAGGACCGTTCCCGAAAAGAACCCTACTTCTTTAGGCCCAGGAAATTCCTTTTCTTCTTCTCCTTGTGTGCTTTGCCATCATCATAATGTGCGCTGCCGGCCGTCACAGGCCGATGTATATTTGAGTTGAGGTGCATATTTGCCATGGCTTGCGTTGGTACTGGTGCTGACACCGTGCTGTTGGGTGTCGGTCGACTCGGAAGAGTATTATGAGGAGGCTTCTGATAATTCGGAACACCGCCAGGTCGAGGCCCTCCCCTGCCCATGGGTTGCCCTGGTGGTGGTCGAGCCTGAGGTGGTGGTGCCGGACGCTCGAAAAGATGGGCGGGCGCATGCTTGGGACGCTCGACAGGAAGATCCAATTGTCTTCTATCGCGACTCAAGTCACTGATTTGGCGGAGGAAGAGTTGAGGCGTAAGCATATGAGAGGTTGCCAGTATGACATCGCGACTTCGGTCTTTGCTAATTTCGTAACATACTCTGCTTTCGCTGTATGTTGCACCGCCAGCCATGAACAAAATCAATCTCTGGCGGTTTTCGGGTGGCCGCCGTCCGGCTGCTGCCCAGTTTGGCCGCCCAGCACGAAGTGACCCTGCCTGGGCCGCAAGCATATCTTCGTTGGGGTCAAGTGGAGGCTTGACATACGGAAAGACAGTCTGATCCAGAGTCCCTTTAGTCAATCCATCTAGAACTTGTTTCAGGATAGGTTCGTAACGCGATAGGGCATAATCCTCTTCGCTCTGCACATTCTTTGTATCAACGGGGAAAATAGGAGGAACAGGTTGACGCTGTTCTTTTAGCTGCTTGATGGTCCTTCCACCGATATGCTCCAGGTTGATAATGGATTCGGCGTCTTGTGGAGGCAGAGACGAATGTGCTAATAGCTTCTTGACATCGTCCAAGATCATACCATCGCGGTAAAGTGCGTACAGCGCAATGAGCCGCAGTCGGTCCCCAGAGCTTACCGCCTCGTCGTCCAACAGTCGCACCACGGAATCGAGAATATTTTTTGGTTTCTTGAAATCTTCGTCCAGTCCTGTGGCCAGGCTCTGCTCAATGGATGCAGTATCCGACAGTTTATGATGCTGGAATTTGTTCATGCATTCTTGGGCCATGGTAAGATGCAAAGAATAAGCTTCCTTCATCTCCTGGAACTGAGGTAACCCTGCCATCATGTCTCGGATGGCACTTAGGCTCGTCGTATCAGTGTTTTCTTTCGTAAAATGAGGATTCTGGTCCAAAAACTTTTGGAAATCGCCCATGAGTTTGTCGATTGTATCTTTCATATGGCGATGGCGGTTGTCTACCCATATCTTGTCCTTCTCAGCCAACTCCATGTCCTTTTCCTCTGCGTCCGGCGTTCCTTCGTTGACTATTGTATGGAAAGTCACCTTATCGCCGTCTTTAATGGGGAGCAGATCATGCGCCATAGCCTGGTAGGTGAATTCGTGTACCAGAGGCGCCATAAGATCCATCGACCGGTCCGTAATGAGCAGTGTTGACTGGGGTCTGGTTGATGGAGGCGGAAAATTGGAGTCCCATTGGGCATACCCATCTAGCTCTTCTTGCACAAATCTCGCCAGGTGCGTGCACAGCACGGAAGCCTCGTGGATGGCATTTCTAGGTCGATAGTATCTTACCTTGGGATACTCTCCCAGGGTAATACATATACCTGCGATCTAATCCACACGTGATCAGTGTCCTCATATTTTACATGATAAACTTGTTGAATGTAGCTTACCCTTTGGGCGAGCAGCTGCATGTGCTTGGGGACTAGGGCATTGCATGCTGGATGGTATAGCATCGGAAAACTCCACGGATCTCGGAATGTCACCAAGTGGCTTTCTCGAGGGTAAAAGTCGACAAAGAGCGTCCGAGAACTTGCGCGTAGTTGGCGCACGTTAGGAAAATCGTCGATGCGTCTTCGGAGCCCTGGCTCTAACAAGTTCGTCCAAACAAGAAATCCTCTTCGGTAGCGCCGGCGCTCGAAGTCAGCTAGGAGACAGTCGACAATGTGTGGTTCGGGACTGAGGAGATAGATGGCGTCCATCTCGGGGTTGGGCTCTCGACGATTCTCGATGAGCTCAATAGCTGCAGAGTAGTAGTAGCCTTGTCAGCAGAGGGGCTTCGCGACGATAGGACCAGTAGGCGAGACAAACTGGCGATGTTGCTGTTGAGGATGTCATCTGACTTGACAACATTGTCCACAATCTTTTTGGAGTTTTCATCCACTATCAAACATTTCCACTATAGTTGTGGCGAGCTGTATCAGTATCTCGGGTTTATCGTTAGGGGACAAAACAAGGGGCAAGGCGGTCTCGTACATCGTCCTGAGTGATGTTCTTAATTTCTTGCAGAATAGCTATTTGAAAGGTATTAATTAGCACACGGGATATAAAAAGCCTCTAAAAGGGCACCATATTCCCTACCATTGTGCTGCTCTTCAATGACGGACAACCCCATTGTGACGGTCGTCAACGGAGCTGTCCCGTCAGGCGGTGATGGACGAAGTCAACAACAGGCGGAACAGCGACAACTATGGGCTGAGAGGGTCGGCGGCTTGAGAATATTGGAGTCAGTCGGAAATTGGTAAAAGCTTTTGATAGCACGTGGCTTGAGACTTGAGCAGTGGTTGCGAGCTCAATGTTGCTGAGCTGGGAAGGACAAGTTGTTTTTGTGAAGCATCACCAGACTGCGAGGGAAGGTCGGCCAACGGATTTTGGCGGGGTTGGCGAAGCAAAGCAGAGAGGCTGAAACTCCGGTGGCCCCAAAAGCTGCTTCAGGCTCGGTCGCTAGAGCCCCTAAGTTTTAGCGCCAGCCGGCGGCTCATTAGCTGTCGCGGGGCGATGAGGTCACTACAAGTTATAGCTGGGCTGCTGAAGAATTTGTTTCTTAGCCACTGGAGTCTGCAGGTTTTAAGGGTCTTGGGGGTCCTCGGGGCGATCAGAGCTGTACTTGGATTGCTAGTATTACTACTAGTAGGTAGTCTTGACTCAAACCAGGCTACCACCCACTATGGAAGATATTTGATCAAAGAAGATTCATCACAGGACTATAAAAGTCTTCTTCTTAAGTACTACATACCCAGGTAATGATTCTCGAGCAAACATCCAATGCTCTTGGCCGAATAATTCTTCCCTCTCACAGGCCATCTTCACCTCCATTTCCCCTGAGATACTTCTCCACATCCACCCGCCCATAGATTTCAGCTTGCAGCCTCTCCCCCTTTCTTCTCTCCTTCTCTGCTAAAGAGCGCATCTCCTTGGCTGTCAAAAGCTGTGGCTTCTTGATCTCTTGCTTGGCCAGCTGCTTTGCTCCAACACCCAACGTATCTTCTTTCGGGACCACCTTGATGGGAAATCGCGTTCCCCCACCCTCTCGTCCTAGGCCAAGGCGAGAGTCAGGATCCCAGCCTTGTGATTCTAGGGCGCGCAAGCCCATACGCGATCGATCTAATGCAGATGGCGGATGGGAATGCTCTAGGCTCACTTGATGTGCAAGCGTAGCCTCATGTTTCTGTACCGTCGTAGTGATGGGAAGTGAACAAATATGGCAGATTGGTGGCTCTAGCTCTTCTTCAGACGGTGTTTCAGCGGCTTCTTTGCCGGTGGGTTCGGATTTTGAAGCAGAAGTCTTAGAGCCGCCGTCTAGAACTATACTGGCGTAGAGATCACCAATAGAAGTGGCTCGAGTACCGGGAGTCTTTATTGTAGTGCTTGCGTCGGGATCTGTCGCTTTGACGAACTCGACTCTCTTGCGCTTCAACCCAGCGCCAAAGGGGCGTTTATGGTGCAGCGGAATGTCTTCATCGTCTGAATCATCCCGCTCACGCCGCATGACCTATGCTTTGAGAAAGAAGAATTGGCCAAAGTCGCCAAAATCTCAGCTCTGATCTTACCCGGTTAGAGCATAACGAGCTTTGCGTGAGTTATTATTGGAAAGGAGATGTAGTTCTAAATCTCTTTAGAACAAAGCTTAGAGGTAAAATACACAAAGTCATGTTATGCTTATGTAATATCTATATCTATATATATCGCCAATAGCTTTTACATCAACCACGGTTTACAAAGCCCAATAGGTAGCCAAGAGTTGTTCGTAAATATTTTGTTCATTATTATTTATTTCTATTAGATTTAACTAATCATTAAGTATGAAGAACCAACGCATGAATCTTTTTGCGTATCCATTTTCTTGGTTCGTACTTTTCATCTGTTTTAAGGAGACAGATATGCCCCGAGCCTGTTTAATATGTTAGCAGCTGCATATAATTGCTAACTTATAAGACTGCTACTTACCCAATTATCACATAACATGCACACATTAATCCGCCTTTTAACCCACTAGATCGTAGCGGACCACTCACTCCTTCACCCAGTATCAAGAAATTCACCAGCAAGACAGAGCCTAGGAGCGTGGCGATTTCAAAAAGGTTGAAAGTCAGCATCAACGGGCGATCCATGATCCAGCCCGCAATGACTGTCAAGGGCGTCACACAGAGCGCAATTTGAATGGACGAGCCAACCGAAACTGCCAGTGCTAGACCCATATTGTCCCTTGCAGCGACAATGACTACGGTCGCATACTCGGCGACGTTGCCAACAATTGGCATAATGATGAGGCCAATTAGGGACTCGGAAAGGTGGCCCTGCCGGATCACATCGTCGATAGCGCTGGCAAGGAATTCGGCCGATATGGACATGAGTGACGACGTGATGATGAGCATCATGTATGAAACAATTCGGTCAATCCTAGGTCCGAATGACTTGTGAGTTGGCTTGGCGACTATGCGGTCGATATTAACGTGGCCGTCTCGCAAGATTTGCCTTGTTGTAAGATAGGGTGCCATCAGCTCTGTCCTATCTCCTCCATCCACCGACGTCTCGCTTAGCGCTCCTCTACTTGAACCCAGCGATAATGAGCGACCTCGAGTCTTGATCCGCCGGGAATTTGAGAAAAGCCCTTCGTTTGCATTCTCCTTTGGTTCTCCATTCGCCAAGTAATCTTCATCGTCTAACCCAGTCTCTGATGGGGTCAAATCATCCAGGTTGGCGCCCTCCTCCTCCTTGAGGGGCGCATGTTCTGATGTAGGGCTTATATCGACAAATCGAACGGTTCGAGTGGCGGTTTGGGAGCCATTTAGCAGGTCGGAAGAGAGGGGCATAAGTCGGAGAGGAACATGATCTTGACCTGTCATTAATGTAGAGTCTTCGTTTTCTTCGTCTAGAGGTATGGCTTCGACATCGTGTGGCGGTGTGCGAGTTTTGATTTCGTGAAAGAAGTATAGAATGTAGATGAGGAGAATCATTACTGCAGATATCCTGCTCATTTTTAGGCTCATGCCTTCGGAGCCTTCAGTGTCTTTGAATGTGTGGTCAAAGGCTGTCTACAAAGCGGACAAGTAAGGCGATTAGTTTCTTTAAGCCCAGCAAGAGACAACATTGAAATCAGGTCACAGGGGGGGGAACAACCACGTACGGGCATCAGAAAAGTAAAGACCGAAACGAACAAAAGGGATCCTAGAAGCTGTGTGCCGGCGGCATCGTGCAAGAACTCTTGATCGGGAAGTTTTGTCGTAAGAAGCGCAGAACCGAGAATCAAAAGCAAGTTTACCAGGATAGATCCAAGAATGGACGCCTGGACAACTCGAAGCTGGTCATTCTTGAGGGCGACACTGCGCTTGGGTTAGCATGGCTGGTAGGGTGTAACAGCGAGCGGTATCGTTGTTCGTTGTTCGTTGTTTGTTGCTCGCGTGCGATTGATTGATTCGACTTACATGCTGCAAGCAGATGAACAACCCGGGTTAGTTTAAAATAGTTTGAAGGACTTGACAGTATTTCGTTCAACGTACAATAATATCAACTCGACAAGGTTGCCGAGGCTAATATTGAGGATAGCGCCGACGGTGTCACCGGCATCGCTGGCAATCGTTTCCGTAACATCCGTAAGGAGGGCTGACAAAGGTACAATGGCGATAGCATTGAAGATGAAAATCAAGGTAGAATTGATGTTGATAAAATAAGCAGCATATCCGATTGGAATAAAGATCAGCAAAATATTAAGCCACGAAGAGCACAAGGTCGTTCGCAGAATATCCACAATCAAAGCCATCTAGGTATCAAACTAGGCTCTACCGCTCTAGCCAGGCCGCGGTCTGTTGACGATAGATGGCTAGGTATAGAGTGTATATTCCACACAAAATAGAAGATTATGCGGACCGAGTACTACTAGGTCTTTATCTGATACGCAGGTAGGAAGAGAGCAGTCTATAGTAAGGAGACAAAATATACTCTATGTTCAAGTGTGTAGTGTGCTGATAAAGATAAAGGCAAAAAAAAACATAAAATTGAAATAGAAAAGAGTAGAAAAAAGAAACGAAAGTCAGATTGCGTCAGGGCGCACGCGACCGCTTTGTGAGAAGCAGAGGCGGCGAAACTCACGATGAAGAGGGACAAGAAGACGGGGGGGGTGAAACCCATCTTCTGGGCTGGAGAAGAAAAGAAACCCTTTTAGGGGGGAAAAAGAGAAGAAACAGGGGCTAAATGAAGCCCAAGACGAGGCCCACCCTTTGAACCGGGATGCGGGATCTGGCGCCACTTATCTAGGTGAGTACAGGGGAATATGTAGGAAGAATATGGCAGCATCGTGAGATTTGTCTTTGCGGTGTTTTTGCTGGAACAAGTATCTGAGAGAGAGGGTCCCTGGTGATAATTACTAGAAGTAATTGGCAGCAGTAAATATCAACGAGGGTCAGATGAACCGCTACCACTAAGACAAGAATGAATTAAAGGCGAAACACACAGGATGGAAAAGAATTGAATTAGAAATTGATCCGTTCGATAAATTGCTGCAACTTTAAGCGACTAGTTTGAAGCTCCAGTTTCGGCATTGCAGCTTTGAGTCTAGCTGAAATGGTATAGCCGTAAGCAACGCATTGCCATTTCATATAACCCAAACGGTGCATGTTGCAGGGACGACGAAGGGAGTTGATAGTTTACATTTACTTGTATGAAATCAATTGACCCTGTTTAAAATGTTGTTGTAAGTTGCGGTTCTTGCTATTGACTTTGGAAGAATACTGGCACTTACACATCTCTACCTAGATTATAACAAGCACTCCTTTATTCGTACTCACGACGACAATATTAATCGGCCTCCTATGGCTTAAAACGGCAAATGAACGCACCCCTTTGGGCCATTGGCGTTACGTAGCTTATGGAGTTGGACTATTTATAGCGGCTCAAAGTCCCCGATTTCAATATTTGATGCGAAATAGCAGTCCAATGGTACGTGATCTAAACATCTTGGCACCGTATTTTAGCGGTGACAAGACAGGCTCTGTGCTCCGTACTGTACATACATGATTTTAGTTACAATTAACGGTGAGGTGTGTTGAAGTGACCGGAAATTGCGAATCAAACAATATGCCTGTCGTTATAATGCTCCGTGAATATAGCCATACCCAAGGTAAACGTAAAGAAGAAGAAGAAGAAGAAGAATAAAAGCTGCCCCTCTCTCTCCAGTATATTTTTCCTCATTAGACTTACTGTATCAATGGTAGACTCCGTACTACGGAGTAAGTTGACCCAATTTGTACTCTTCTTTTTCAGGGGGATTTGTGGTTCCTCCCATTTTTTCTTGGTAGATCGACTCAAACCCCTGCCGTTGGGGCTGCAAGCGAGATCTGGAGCCACGTACTCCGTAACATGGGAATGAATATAATACTTGTAGGTACCAGTAGTCCTTACGGAGTACGGAGTACTAGCATGGAGAAGATCCCAGGCTATCAATAACCGGCACTTTCTTCTCGGCTGACAAACAATGGAGATCTTCATCGTTTACTCCGTATTCCTATCATATCCATCTCATTCAATGGTAACGGGACCCTTAATTCCTAGACTAAGCAAATGTGTAGGTAGGGCTGTGAGAGTACCGCATGCTCGGTGATTAATAGTGAAGCTACACGTCTAAATTATGATATTCAGTAGTATTTTTCCTCGAGCTTGCATTTTATCGAATTTAAGAGTATTTTGTAGATTGCGAGAAATCTCGGCTACTATACAATTACCTCGATGTTAATACAGCCAAGACTACCCGGCAGCTAGGGTCACTTTAATCATACTCGATATTTGGGTGATTAATATACGGAGCAATAAAAAGAGCCATCACTCAGTTGGCTTAAATTAAATCCACCTATTCTAGCTTTTATCAATGTCAATTCTCATTCTATAGCGGCTTCGAGGTAAATTCCATGTCGCCTATCTATTGCAAGATGCCAATTAGGGGCGCGCATGAGGAAGAGCCTATAATTTCGCCAAGTTATAATAATAATCACGACAATCATAATTTACAATAATGATTTCAGCGAAGAAGGGTTCCAGCTATGAAGGGTCTTCAGGCTTTGATTGGAACATCATACAATTATTGCTTTCTTCCCGATATTAGCTAAGCAAATTGCGACAAACTTAGACAACCTTCATTATGTTTCTCTCTCTCTTTGAAAACAACTTTTACGCCGTATAGCCTTTCTTATTTGATGTCACTGCCTGATGTCTCTCTGTCTTGAGAAGATGTATCCATATCCTTAGCAGGACATATTCGCCGTATCATTACAGCTGGTTGTAGTAGCGGCTTATGGGCAGACCTTGAAGCGCAACCCTTCTCATAATAGCTGTGGAACAATCCAAAGGATGCGGTAATCTCTAATCTCTTTTCCGGCGAGGAAATCATAAAAAAAGAAAAGGCTGCTAACGAGGGGCGCTCACCATGGTTGCATATGGCTTCTTGATGAACATACTTGTGAGTGTCTATGGGTACTAGATCAATGTGCTGAACAGCATTGAATAGTGATACCAAATCAGTCGTCACTGTTTGGTCTGCTGCTACATCTCCATTGTGCTATACAACACCCATGATGATGTATTTGTGGGTGAGCTACGCAGCGCGAGGTCAGCTTTCGTCCTTATGGCTCACTAGTCTTGCGAGAAGAACTTGACATCTGGCGGCACAATAAGTTCCTTCGATGTCTATCCTCCGGTAGAAACATTACCTAATTTCTCGCATGCTTTAAGCTCCTGTGTGGCATGTCTTAAAGATGGGCATAGCAGATATGTTATCTACGGCAGCACTTGAACATGGAGCTGATGGCTTCAGATAGTTCTGCCAAGCTAGTTGTTTAATGCAGATTGTGTCAGGCCAGAAATATTTAACACCGTCTTTGATGGCTTCTTCGCAAGCTCAGATAATCTTTCAGCAGCTAAGCCTGAATCAGCTGTTTGGCGATGGGCGCATTCTTGGAGGGAGATTTTGCCTTTGGACTAAGCGTCAGAGAATATAGCATACTTGGGATATAAATATCGAATAATTCCCTTAAAATTATGTATCCCCGCATTCATAAGACGCACGGTGAGAAATCAGGCACTGAGATATGTTACAAGGTGAGGAGACTATGAGGCAATGGAGGTTTGAGGGGGCCGTTGCCTGATGAGGTTATAGATGCTTGACCAGGAATAAGCCTCACATGGTCATAGATGTGTGTGGGTGGAGCGTCCATGATGGCCATAAAGGACTAATTGGTCTTTGATGAGGGAAAATTCACGAGCTGTGCTGGTTTTGGCATAAGATTATATTGAATGAGAGGTGCAATAAAACTGTGCTGTGGGTTGATCAGAACCAAGTAGTACCACAAAACGCAGTCAACAAGCCTATATTAGTGATCTAAAATTATATCAAGCAGCAAATGAAGCTGCCGTAGATTCTCTGTGCTTTAATCCCTCATTAGGCTCCATGAGCATTCGTACACGTGCTATGCAGTAACACGAAGGGATGTAATGGCTTACAATAAAAAGTGGAAATACAAAAAGTAATAACATGAACTTCATATCCAAACTAACAGGTTGCAAGTGAGTACATTCTATTTACTAAGCCGGGTTATGCTGCCAAATTGGGACGTTTCGGCAGCGAAATCCGGAGTTGTGGAGACTTGCCGGCCGGGACTCAGAGCATGAGTCCAAAGTCGGCCCCGAATCGCGAGAGCAGGGATCCAATTCGATATTGATAGGCGGAATACCTGCACGTGTGATGAGAAAAGATAGAATAGGAAGTAAAAAGCTTCGTTCCCACATAGCCGTTGCACCTGATCCACCTGACGCTCAGGCGGCTCCTGATGATCGCCACCTTCTGCAACGGCGCGTTAAAGTGACGGATGACCCCCCTTTAGCCATTGCGCCTCCAAAGCCATTTCGCATCCTATAGGTTGAATTATGCTTAAGGTTTTTGCTGCCAAGTCCGGAAAGTCGATGGGTTGGTGATTCAGTGCTGAGTAGATGAAAAAGAATGGATACCCGGTAATGTAAGGTTGAGATCTGGAAAGGCTATTCATCGAGGGGTTTGCCGGATTTGCCATGTATGTTATCACAATGATGGTTAGAAGATTATAAAAAGTTTGAAGAATGCTCTGTAATTAGAAAAAGGTTGAAACTGTAGAATTGATTCCTTTTTCATTCCTCTCCATCTCTCGTCGATCTTGTTTCAATTAATGCCGAATCCGATTTCCATTGTTAATCAATACGTTCAAATGGCCACATCTACTCTCCCTGCCACAATCAAAGCAGTCCATCAGCTGGACCCCAAATTCACAACTCTCAAGCTCTTGCAGACTCCCATTCCCAAACCATCTGGTCCAAAAGACCACCTCATTAAGGTCAAAGCCACAGCACCATGCCTCGGCGAGTTGCACTGGGAAATTCTCTACCCAACGCTCTTCCCCGCAGACCGGGAGCGTGTTCCCGGAACCGAAGGCGCCGGCATTGTGGCCTCTTCTCCGGCCTCTAGTCCCTTCCAACCTGGCGACGAGGTTTATTTTCGGCTTCATGCTAAGTTCCCGGGGTGTTTGCGAGAGTATACGATAGCTCATACAGATGAGTTAGCTTTAAAACCCAAGTCGCTGGATTGGATTGAGGCGACTGCAACACCACTAAGCTCGTTGACGGCATGGCAGGGACTCTTTTCGCAAGGAATATTGAACAAGCGCGGCATTAATGGTGATGCAGACGCAAGGGCGGAGAATAGCAAATTGAGAGTCCTGATCACTGGCGCGAGAGGCAGCGTGGGAAGCTGGGCAGTTCAGTTTGCCGCAGCCGCCGGTGCAGGCTCCGTGGTGGCCCTCTGTAGCAGCTCAGGAGCCGAAGCAGTAAGAAAGGCTGGAGCCACGGAAACAGTCGACTACACCAAGCAATCTATCGCCGAATGGGCTAAAGAAGATGCATCTCGTCAGGTGGACTTGGTGCTTGACTGTCTTGGTGGAGAGACTCTGACCGCATGCTGGTCTGCGGTGAAGGAGAATGGCGTGCTATTAAGTATTGTGAATGGACCAGATGAGCTGAAACCAGACTCTGTGGATAAGAAATTGGCAAAGAGTACTTGGTTTCTCATGGATTGCAAGGGAGATGATTTAAAAGAGATCACTGACTTTATCGATGCGCGAGGGGCGAAGCCGCAGATTGATAGTGTGGTCGCGTTTGAGGATTTTCAAGCCGCGTATGATAAGGTCGAGGAGAAGAAGGCAAAGGGAAAAGTGATAATTAAGGTTGATGTGTAAATGAAGGATGGCGGAGATGTGAATATGACTTTATTTTATGTATTGAGCCTCTTTCATTAAGCTATTACTATACTACTAGTATGATGAAATGAGGGTTCATGGACTTTTGACTGCTTGTAGTAGATGTTAAACTGTGAAGTACCGAAGGACAAAGTAAATACTGCTAAGAGAATGTGGTCATTCAACTCTCACTTATACTTATTCTGCGTATGCGAGAGATCGGATACCGGGTAGCCGGAAGCTGGCCATCGGCACGGCGATATGTGGATCTCTAATGAAGGCGCCGATACTGGCTAACTCCAAAAGTTTGAGATGGGGATGGAACTTATTATGCTTAAAATAGCTTGACAACTTTGTTTCTCATTGAAACACACATTGACTGGTAGCAAACTTTGACAAAATTCATGGGGCAGCAGCCTATTGATTTGGACAAGTGGGCTATCATATCCACTTGCCAACGATCGTTTATACTGCTACTACTTCTTCTGGAAAATCATGATTGAACGTATCAGAAATCATCACTTGAATGCCAAATAACAACTTCAAGACATTATTCAGGGCACCTAATACAAGTCACACACCCCGCAAAAAGTAGACGATCGACGCCTCTGCCGCCGGAATGAGCCGAACAATGGCTACACTGCATTTGAGATAAAGATCGGATTCTCCAGACTTGGTCTTTTACATACTTGTACGACGACGTTGCAGTCAGAATTACACAAGTTGGGTGGCATCTGTGTGGTTGAAATCTTTGCCTGATAGTCAGGTGACCAGTTGAACGGCAAAGCGAGCTCTCCGCTTTGAGCGGTCATTATCATTGATATAAACAACAAAGAGTCTGAGCAATTTCGACTAGTTGCTCTTTTCTTATGTGAGCCTCATTGACAGGCGGAAAGACACCATTCATCCAATGGTGAAACATCTATTATCACATCTCGCTCTCTCATCCCTTGCTTCATCTGCGATAGCTTCATCTTCGCCTCGAGACCCGGCGGGATCCGTGTATTATGATTACCATGTCAACGCGGGCGTCTTGCAATATGTCAACCCTCTCATAGGCACCCGGGGTTACGATCCCAATGATCTTGGTGGCATGGTTCCCTCTATATTGCCGCCCTTTGGCATGACGCGATGGACACCGCAGACGCGTGAAAACTTCATCTCTCAGGTTCCCTACAATGACCGCGACCGTCGTATCCATGGCTTCGAGGCAACGCATCAGCCTGCTATTTGGATAGGCGAAAACGGCCATGTGACGCTCATGACGGGTCTTGGTGACGAGATTCGGCTGTTGTTTCAGCAGTGTGGGCTGGCTTTTAGAAAAGAAGGTGAGAAAAGTACGCCGGATGTGTACGAGGAGACGCTTGATGCGGATTCTGTAGGCGAATTCGGATGGAATTTGACAGAGCAGGCAACATCGGAGCTGCTCGGCGATGCTTGTCCTCCATGTCTAGGCGGCGCTGCTTTTTTGCCAAATAAAGACGTGACCGAGGGTGCCAATGGCCGTGTGAGACGAAGAGATTATGCTTTTGAACCAGAAGACCAGTATACCGTACAGCATACCTTATCTACCAATGATTCAGCCAACCTTGGCGAACGAGCATATGAAAATTCTGTTCAAGTAGCCATGAGTGCATCAGCGCATGTCGGTTATCTCCGCGTTATTTATCAAGATACGGAGACGCGGCAGCCCTATTTCGTCATCCAAGCCAGCCGACTTAACTGGACAGGTCATGTCGAGATTGACCCTGAAGCTTAAGAGGTATCTGGAAGCAATACTCAACGGCAAGAGTATCTACTGGGACCTGATAAGCCAGATTCTTTTAGGCTCTACTTTGTATCTCGCTTTTCTGCACCATTTACTTCATCTGGTGTTACTCGCGCTGGGAAGCTGTACCATGGAGAAAAGCATGCAGAGGATAAGCTCGTGGGTGCCTACATCACATTTGGTAAATCGGTGCGAAGAGTTGAGGTGAGGACTGGAGCCTCCTATATTAGTGTAGAGCAAGCTAGAAGGAATCTAGACGTTGACATACCCGATGGAACGACGTTAGAGACGACGGTCAACAAGGTTAAGTCGGCTTGGCTGGAGAGACTAGGCCGAATCACAATTTCCGGAGTCAACAAGACTGACGCAGACCATGACCCTCAAACTATCTTTTACACAGGCTTGTTACACGCCGTTCAGTATCCCAGTGACTACTCTGAACCCACTACTTCATCTGAGGGTGGTCTGCGCCGCTTCTACAGCGGATACACGGACAGTGTTCATGAGGCAAATGATTCGTATTACCAGTTGTGGTTAATCTGGGATACATATAGAGCCGAACACTCATTACTCACCATTTTTGCTCCCGAGCGCGTTGATTCTATGATGCGTTCTCTGCTGCGTATATTTGACTGGTCTGGCAGGCTACCTCTTTGGAACAACATGATTGAAAACAACGAAATGATTGCAACGCACGTTGACGCTGTAATCGCAAATGCCTTGATCAGAGGATTCGATAATTTTGACGTTGCCAAGGCCTGGGATGCCGTTTTTGTGGACGCCTATAAGCCCCCTGAAAATGATACCGATCTACTCTACTACTCTAGAGAGCCAAGCACTCCATATGAGTGCCGTGCTGGGCAAACAAGCTATCTCGAACATGAATGGGTCGACAACGACCGCTGGGCGGAATCTGCTAGCCGCACGCTTGACTATTCCTTTGACGATTATGCTGCTGCCGTCGTGGCTGAACATGTAGGAGATCTTAAACATGCGAAGGAGCTGAAGGAGCGCTCGAAAAAATACAAGAAGCGTTGGAACCCAGAAACGGAATTTATGCAAGCTCGCAACGCGAACGGGACGTGGGCGAATGAATCTTGGGGATGGACTGAAGGGAATATTATCAATGGATCTATACTTTCAACGTCATGCATGATATAAACGGTCTAGCCTCGTTGTTTAAAGGCGGTAAGAAGGCCATGAAGGCTCGTATGGATGAATAGTTTGCAGAAGGACATAATATCCGCAGCAACGAGCCGTCACATTACGCTCCCTATCTATACTCCGTCATTGGATATCCTGCAGACGCAGCAAGGCAAGTCCGTGACCTTGCTTAGGAAAACTACAATACTACAGCTTCAGGACTAAGCGGCAATGAGGATTTGGGCCAGATGAGCGCCTGGTACGTCCTGTCGACGCTGGGATTTTATCCTGTTAACCCGGCGAGTGATGAGTATGTTGTGGCGACTCCCTTCTTTGATGAAGTGGAGATTCGGCTTACCTCCTGGGCCAAGGGATAATGGAAAAGAACACAAACTGATTATATCAGCGCCAGGAGCGGGTACAAAAGGGAAAGCGTACGTGAAGAGCCTGAAGGTTGATGGAACGGAGGTGCATAGGCCGATGCTGAGGCATGGGCAGATTGTGAGGGCCAAGAGGATTAAATTTGAAATGAGTAGTGAGCTGACAAGCTGGGGTCGGGAGGGGGCGGTGTAGTTTACGTGTCATATATTTGTCTTAAATCAGTAGTAATATATAGTGAGAGAGAAGTCTATCCTGATACTCTGATGTAAGTAAACAATGATGGCGTATATTAAGAACGAGAAAAACAAAAAACTACTCAACAGAACGCTAATACTCTAATTATATGCTTTTATTCTTGAGAATGCCCATTCCATAACATCATTCCACTCTGGTCCAATTTGTAATATCGCCGGCCGGGCAACATTCTCAGCCCAGCCGTCCATAAACCATTGTTTGGGCGAAGACTTCATCACTGCACACCAATGTACAAGTATCACTAACGCCATCGGGTCTCTTTGATCCAGAAGCTCTAGATACTCTTGATCTATTGCTCCCGGCCACCAGACAAAGTGCAGCCACGTACGCGGTCGGCACGACGTAAGTCGCAGCCAAAATTGTAGCTTGTGGAGGGCATCTCGACAGACAGCACGGCTACGGAGCGACGACGAGGTTTCGTTTAGTCGATCAAGGTTTGCAATAGCCTGCTCGGCGAGGTGGTCCCAAGGCGGGTTCTCAGCTGCTATGCGCCGTCTTATCGTAGCGAGCATTTTGCTCTTCATGAGCCATGGACCCAACTCCATGCCTAGCAGTGCTGCCCCCCGTAGAGCTAAGATGGGTTCAAGAAACTCATCATCCGACAGCCCATATTTTGCTCTTCTGTGGATATCGAAATGAAATACAAGCACTGAGATGGCGAAGACGAGGATAACGAACCAGTTACGGTCGTTAATGGCTCCGACTGAACGGCGGAATGTGCTGGAAGCTGCAAGCTGGTGTTGGTATGCAGCTAGGTCTGATTTAGCGTCATCTTTTAATGAAAACAATGATTTGCTAGTAGATTTGTCGTGGAGAGCTGAGATGGCGGCCATATTATGCTGGAGGTACTCGTTGGCATCTGTCTGATCTGCAAGCTCTCCTGGGATGAGGTGGCTCTCATCACCTCTCAGCAGACATAGTGTCATGCCGTCAAAAGTAGGGCGAGATGCCGCTCTTATGGTTCTGGGATACATGCTCGCCTGCTGACAAGTGGTAGGAGGCATGACAGACAGCATGGATCCAGTTAGTGGCGCCTCTGGTGACGAGGAGCCACGGAAATAACCGCTTCTCACAGACGCAGCACTGCTAGACGATAACATCTGCGGGCTATTACTGCCGAGATATCGATAGTCGCAAAGCTCGCCTCGCCTCGTACAGTTGGCACAACTTGGTGCTTGGAGATTACACTAACAGTAGAACACAAATATATATGAGCACAACATGCGCCAAGGATTACTGACAGAAACAGACAAACAGACGAACCCTGACACGTCGCTTCTTGCAACGACTGCAGCCATTCCTGGACTTGTGGTGGAATGTTCGAGAGCCGCCAGCCATTGTCTTTGTTTTTCTTATATTTGAATCTCTCTGGCTTCAAGGGGGCTTTGAATTAATCTCGTTTGGTCTTTTTTGGCTTGCTCCGCTTTCAGATAGCGCTGTGTTTGATGCATTTATGGAGCATGGGGATGGGGATATAGAGAGATGATGGAGACGAACAGCTGGAGGCCTTTTGCGAGGCACATCGCGAAATGCATAATGAGAGAATATGCAACTCCACGGCCCACAAGGCTGTACTTCGTACCTGTACGAGGAACAACTTCAGATCGGCCTCCCGGGAATAGTACAAGACCTATAAACAGACCCCTGAGCTACCCGATTTTGACTTAGTGTACGAGCCTGATCCTTGCTAGTTCCTCATCTCTATGGGCTGTTCCATCTCCTCCAATCAGACTCTGTCGTTCACATGCATCATGATATGCAACTCCGCGATCCTTCGGTAAGAGAGGCCCAATGGACAGAAATTACTTTCGTAGGTTTAACTTGATGCGTGCCCAATCTCTTTGTTTAGAATGTGTCGATGCTTTGTTCGTTTAATCCTCTCCTCAGCCCTGTAGGCTGATTGCCTCCCAACGGCGATTCACTTTGATTAAATGAAATCAGCCCTAGGCTAGCCTGACAGTGCCTGCATCTGTTCTTGGTATACGATAGTAGTTTAGTGTACGAAAATGCAAGTTGGCGAGAAGTTACTTATGATAGGATGATGACGATGATGGGACATGATGTGAAGAATATAAATACAATCTTGGGGACTCCTCGAAATATATTTATGGTTTATAGACAGTCCACTCAGCTAATATTTGAACATTGAACTCTACATTTCTAGACGCTCTTTACTCAATTAACTTTTCATTTGATATTTTATACAATATTCTCCTCTTCCTTCATTCTATATCCTCAAGATGAAGGCAATTCATTTTCTCACGCTCGCGGCCATGCTCTCATATGGCACCAATGCTTGTCTTGAGCATCTGCTAGAGCAGCGAGTGCCAGACCTAAATGACATGGTCCGCAGACAACAACCTGCTCCAAGAACCAAGACAGCTATCCGCAATGTGCGCGTCTTTGATGGTGCCAAACTCACCGGCCTTCAGACCGTCATCATCGATGGCGAGAATATCAGCAATGACACTAGCAACATCAAGACCACAGTAGACGGCAACGGCGGCGTCTTGATCCCGGGACTCATCGATAGCCATGTCCATATATCCAATGTGGCCGGCTTAGAGGCATTGACTTCCTATGGAGTCACTACTGCCATGGTCATGGCTTGCCGAAACTATACGCAATGCGCGCCACTTCGCAACTTGGATGGTGTAGCCTCTTTCATCTCAGCTGGTATCCCGGCCACCGGACCCGGAAGCCAGCACTCCAAGACTTTCAATTTAACTGCTCCGTACCTCATTTATCCAAGTGATAATGCTACCGCTATTGTGTCCTACACTTTCGGTAACGGCTCCGACTTTTATAAGATCACAGCCGAGATCAACGGCCCAAGCCAGAGCATGCAGAACTCTCTCGTCGAAGCTGTTCACAATCTCGGCAAGCAGTCCATGACCCATGCCTCTGACATAAATGCTTGGGCTCAAGCCGCCATCTCGGGCACAGATGGTATCCAGCACATCCCCACAAACGGTCATATTAACGTGTCAAACATTGCATTGGTCCGCAAATCTTCCAACACTTGGAGCACTCCGACTATGAATATTGCTCGCTACGCCTTTGCCAATCCTGCCATATTGACTTTCACAGGTCACAAGATTGGCGGACCGGATAGCTATGAGAATGTGTTTGACAATGTCAAAGCTCTTCACACTGCGGGCATACCCATCTTGGCTGGCACAGATGCCGTCGGAACCATTAATGCCAACATCTCTATACCATTTGGACTGAGCTTGCATTTCGAACTTGAAAATCTTGTCCAAGCAGGGTTGACTACGGTGGAAGCCCTTAATGCAGCAACTGCACTGGCAGCCCACCATCAGAAGTTGACAGATCGAGGGAGGATCGCGCCTGGTTTGAGAGCTGATTTGATTTTGCTCAACAGTAATCCGCTCGTCAATATTTCCAACACGAGGGATATCGCAAAAGTCTGGGTGGGAGGAATTGAATACAAAGATGTTGCCAATAGCACAGGCCAGTCGAATCCACCAGCCAACATTACCAGCAGTGGAAGCGCTCCGAGTTCAGGATCTAGCTCTGGAAAAGGTTCAACAAACGGAGGAGGCAAGACTGTTGCATTTGATTGGACTTCTTTTATGAGCTTGTATTTTGGAGTCATGCTCTATCTTTTCATTTATTTGTAAGGTCTGATGATAGTCTTTTTTTCATGTTTTCTTTTTCTGCGGTGAAGCTTAATGTTGGATAGCTAGGCAAGTCGTTTCATTGACGTATTAGTTGGATTGCCTATAATAGTAGTATAGAACTGTCAATTTCGCTAACTGTTCTTTTGATTCAACTCGGTTCACCGTAATGCGTATTGACTTCATTCCGTAAAGGGAAATTCAAATTTTCAAAGCCTTTCTGGTGATGATGTAAGTGAGGGAGTGTGTCATGCCCTGCGTCTTATTGGTCAATACTAAACTTGCCCCAATCTCTCTCTCTCTCTAATCTTATGTGACCAGTAAGTTTGGTTTCTGGTACTATTGAGAATTGGTTGAACATATAAACGCGTTGAAAATGTCTTTTTGCTTTCACAGTCTTTAATAAATTCTCTCTATATTGCCGATTTCTCGTTCATTCTCGCTCTTACCGCTAGACATACAACTCTTTCATACGGAAATACGGTGCGCTATCATCCATCTCGACACAGTATGGTCGAACCGAAATCTATTGAAGCATGTGCTTCAGATATCAATCCTCTCTATAATACCCCAGGCATACGAACAGAAAAAACTATGCCTGAAATGGAAGACCAAGATAGTAGCAGTATTAATGAACGGCAGAGGCGTAACTTCTCTGCTTTTGCGTCTTTAGGTCTGCTAGATCGATTTCTTGCAGTCTGGATCTTCCTGGCAATGGCTATTGGTATTATTCTTGGCAATTTTGTTCCATCAATGTCCCCAGCTCTAGCAAAAGGGACGTTTGTGGGAGTATCCGTTCCAATAGGTAAACTCACACGACCAGATCTGCTTCATGGTTCGCTCGCTAACAGTTGCTGTTTAGCTGTTGGGTTGCTAGTGATGATGTACCCGATCCTTTGCAAAGTCCAATATGAATCTCTTCATGAATTATTCGCTAAAAAAGAGTTATGGAAACAAATTGGGTTTAGCATTTTTGTGAATTGGATTATAGCTCCGTTTTTAATGGTAAGTTCTCATCTTTATATCTCTCTTTTTGTCTTTAGATGCCAATACCTAACTTATTTCAGCTTGCGCTTGCATGGGCATTTCTCCCTGACAAAAGTGATCTTCGTATCGGCCTTATTCTCGTGGGCCTTGGAAGATGCATTGCCATGGTTCGTTTTCCCAATCTAGCGGAGGCTCAGATTATGGTAATACTTATGGATATTGTGCATAGGTCTTGATTTGGAATGCCCTCGCCGGCGGCAACAATGAATATTGCGCCATTTTGGTTGCGGTCAATTCTATCCTTCAGATGGTTCTCTTTGCACCACTATCCATCTTCTTTATTCGAATTATCAGCCATGAAGAGGATATCAATGCCATCTCCTATTCAGTCGTCGCGACTAGTGTAGCAGCGTTTTTAGGCATTCCTCTTGGAGCAGCCGTGATTACGAGGTTTATGCTCCGATTGATTGTAGGACCAGAATGGTATGATCGAGTATTCATCAAATTTGTCTCGCCATGGTCCCTCATCGGCCTTTTATACACTATTCTCATCCTGTTCGCTGCTCAAGGCCATCAGGTGGTACACCAGATTGTCTCAGTCATCCGCGTCGCCGCTCCTCTTATTGTATATTTCACTGTCGTCTTCTTCACTACTGTCAGCATTTCCCGGGTGCTTGGTTTCGAATACCAATTTGTTGTCACGCAAAGCTTCACAGCGGCGAGTAATAATTTTGAGCTGGCTATTGCTGTAGCTGTAGCGACATTTGGTCCAAATAGTGATCAGGCATTGGCGTCCACAGTCGGACCTCTGATTGAAGTACCTGTTTTACTGGGCTTGGTGTATACCCTCCGATGGATTGCGTCTAGACGGGGCTGGAAGTAAGGCAATTTGTAGTGCGGTAGATAGTATATATGAAGCGTTTGAGTAGCCTAAGAAAATGTGTCCAAAAGTTGGAAGATTTTAATATTCTTGACAGTGCAGTCGCTTGGTCCTTTACAGCCAAGGGCAAGACGAGCGCGCTCAGGATCAACATGATGATGAAGGTCCACCAAGATAGAGGCTGCTGCGTCACAAGATGTTTCCATTGCGTCGATACAGCCGATACATTGAGATGAGTTATGTGAATCGCCATGTTGTGACGTAAGTAAAAGTCCATGTTCCACAGATGTGCCGCTACGCTGAGTCGTACTGTCGGCCGAGCACATTTCGTCATGTCGGGCTTCGTGAATTCCTCGAGCCTGAAGGAAGTGCGGCTCTGGCTTCTCTTGATAGCACCCAGCCTCAGGACCACGCATTAGGGCCAAGCTTGCCGGCGAGGAAACTGATGCTGTTGCGTCTGGGCGAGTATTCACACCAGTCTTTTCCGCCGCTTTGGAGTGTTGGATAGTATCAGATGACAATGAAGACGAATGCTGGAAGCTTTCGGTCACACTTTGCCTGGCATCTAGACTGCCATTGGTAGGAGACTCTCTTGCTGATGATGGGGCCAGTGGCTTTTCTATTATTATGGCTGTGCTGCCACATGACTTGCACTTGAATGAGCCCGACTCGTACGAACTAGTTGGCGTTTCAAGGAAGGAAGCTTGAGGCGATGAAATAAACTGGTGAATCTGTTCCTGGGAGACCCCGTGAATGCGTAACAGATTTCTTAGGCATTGGTTCTCGAAAGTAATCGCTTGAGCAACTTTCTGCATCTCTAGTGATGCGGATGCGCCTTGCCGTTGATAACGCTCAACCTGGTTCTTGAGATCATTCACCAGCTCTTTGCGTCGTGCCCGTGACCGCCGCTGGCTTTCACGATTTTGGTCTTTAGCTTCTTGCGTTATGAACTGGAAGAAGAATAAGACATGGTGAGATGAGCGGATCGAGATTAGAGACTAGAGGTGTGAGCAAGACTCACCTTTCGAGGCATCGTTGCACTTTTAACCCCAATTGTACTTTTGTACTTCAAAAGAAAAGGCTGAAGAGTTATGACTTCCTAATCGGTGAGTGCATCTACATGTATGAAAGCCTCTAGATAGCTTCAGAGCCATTAGAGTGAGGACAATAGGTATATTGATTAGCATACGTGAGATTTCATCTAGCTAGCTGCATCCAGGTGTTTTCACATGTTTGACGAGCGCACGTGTTACTCCACATATTCCGGTTTGCTTCATATTCGGACTTATGCTTTCGTACTCCGCACTTACATTTCATACTGTGGGCAGCAGCAGCATCTTATACAGAGCAAAATATCACCAGCCTTATTGATAATTTGGAACATGATAATATTTTTATGCTATATTGATTATGTATTTCCACAAAAGCTCCAATAGCTAAATGGGCTACGCAGAACAAATCTCTTTGTTAGTCGTGTCAACCTATCACTCATCTTGCTATATACTCATCGGGAATATATCTACTGATCGGCGTATTGGCTGGTTCTCAGCGTTCAGCCTACTCTATCAGCTTTCAGCCGTGCTTCCATTCATTTAAAAAGCAAAACGTTATTCGACCGGATATTGTATAAAAGTGGACGAACCCTCCCTTGCAGTACGATGCTGGCCAATGGTTCGACCAATCTCAGATAACAATGGTGATGTATCCAATAGCAAGGCATACATATAGACACGTAAAAGTCGGTGTGTTGGTCATCGTGCGTTATGAACAAGCGACAGCCTGATGCTTATTGCCTCGTACGTGCATTCAGCTTGCAGCACAGCCATCCGCCAGCCTCCCCCGCTCCAATCTTCGCCACTGACAATCTATAGCAATTGGCCAGCCTGGTGATAGTTTATTGAGCATGGTTGATGATTGATACTATATACTTTCAGCCGCTATATGCATGTGTGTCATTAATATACATGAATATCAAACAACTGCTCTATATCTCTAAACAAACCATATACTTGGCCACGATGATTGGATGAGGCCTATGTCTAGCTATCAGCTGCATGTCTGCGGTAATACATGAAACTATGTAGCCTTATCTGTAGCTATACGATGCACACCACTCTAAATGTAGCAAGTCGATGGGATATTGATGCAATCATACATAACCAGATGTTCTTCCCCTCTCAGCACAAATATATATAAGTATGTATGGAACGCAATATTCTGCTTTTATTCGTGACAGTGATGTAACAAAAATTGGATAGTTAACTCATAAGCTTTATTATAAATAACTTTTTTAAGATTTTTTTTCCCTATTGTATGCGAAACGCGACAAGATAGCTTGAAAGTCATGGAGAATTCGCCTGCTAGCCATGTATCGACACCAGATGTTCAAGGCACTTGCTTCGAACATGTCGCTGGTGACGCTTTTAACGGCTCAAATGACGGTATTCCACAGAGAGGGAGCAACTATGATAGATATATGGAGGATACTGGTGGTTCCGGGTACGAAGGTCACAGTACTTACGATGGTAGAGGAAGAATGGGCCCAAGGACGTCGAAACAGAAGGAGTTTACAGCGGCACAGACATCATCGTTCACTGATCCGCCGAACGAAAGCCCACGATCATTATCGCCTCTTAGTGATGATTCTAATATTTCTTCATCAGGTGATGCCGGTACCTTAACGCCAGCTACAGAAGTATTCTACACGGGAAGCATGGCCGAACGAGTCGAAAAAAAGGGCTTATCCGTGAACATACCTCTCATGACCAGCAATGGAGAGCTTCGGGTTGGCAGAGATATTGCCAAAGAAGCATCCTTGGCTGCATGCTGGACAGAAAAAAAGACGAATATTGAAGGAGCTGCAACGTACCTCCAGTTGATTGATGATATGAAATATCGTATCGATGATGCCAGGCAAGGAAATATTGCACTTTTTTGCTCAGAAGGACCTCCTAAAGATGATGATAAATCACCTTTATCCCAAATCAAATGGCTGTAAGCACTCCAACTGTCTTCATCTTAATCTTCTTTTTAGCTCTAATGTATACTTAGCCATGTGAGAACTCCCACTATGAGTCTCGAGACCTTTGATGTATGATCTTCAACAAACGCTTACCAGTTGCCACAACAATTATACTAATATTGATGCAGAAACTCATCATGGATTGTCCTTGTATCAACGATGATTTAGGGAGTGTTGCACTTAGACTAATTGATAAAGTGCGGGACAACTTCATTCGAGAGTCCGAGAATGGAAAATACATTGAGCCAGGCTCGGTTTTACGGTGCATTGGCACTCACCCTCAGCCATATTACAATGCCAATTCGAATAGGCATCGGCCGACAGCTCCCATCGTGTTTGCTGCCTCCCCTCATTTGACAATGACTCAACTCAGAAAGAATCGAGGCCCAAGCAATAATGATGAATACTGTCCTCGTACTCTTCTTCAGAGTCTCTATGGATTTGATGTTGCTCCAAACCGCGATAGAGACCAAATCGTACGCAAAGTATTTGATCATCACCAATCAAATGCGGTATTACATGTCAACCAGATGTGGTGCCTGTTAGTAGGCTCCAATGTTTTGATCACCATGTCTGATCAACCATGTGAAGATCTTCTGGGTGTCACAATCGAGAAAGAAGGCTCTGGTGCCGAGCGACCAATAAAGATCAAGATTGTTGACATCAGTAACGGTAACCATCATGAAATTGCCATTTCGTCAAATACAACGTGGGTCGATCTGTTCAAAATCACGTTGGATGCTGTCCAGAGAAATATTTCCAGTTTCAAGGATTATGAGCTACGCAATTCGAAAAATGAAATTTTGACCCCTGAAAAATGGATCGAAATCATGAAATCGGGGATATCACGAAAGTATACATTTCATCTGGTAGAAAAAGAGCGATCTGACCAGCGTCGATGCCCTCACCCTACTCGTGGATTTGGCAAAGGGGGGCTTATGTTACAACACCAACAGCAGCTTCTCTTATATGACGCTGATGAAGCGAAGAATTCTACTGACTCGGCGAATGATCGGCGCCTTGAGCACTCAACAAATGGAATTCAGTATGTGCTGGCTAGTAACGAATCACTAGCAACTGATTCCGAAATTCCTGTATCTCATGTTGTGGGATCAGCTGGTATCATAGACGTGAACAGGGACGGATATCATTATTCAAGGAAGAGTAGACGAGAAGAGAAAGCACCAAGTTTGAATAATAACAGAACGCGAGACTCGACAATGTCACTTGACATTTGCACTGTTGTAAGTGTTTATTTCACCCACACTGTTGGAAAGGGTTTGGCTTACATGTAATATAGCAAGACGATCCTATCGCGAGCAATGATACGATTCTAGAAAGACAATTGAATGATAGACGCCAAACACATACGTCCTCACGCTCTGCCATTTTAAATAGAGAAAATATACGAAGCGAAGAATGCATGATTTCTGATCATGCTTACTCTCGGTCAAGACAATCATACAGACGCTCTCGGTCAAGACATTCATATAGACGTTCTCGGTCAAGACATTCATACAGACGCTCTCGGTCCCAATCACCCTCACGGCCCTCATACAAATATCCATCTATACGACAACGAGATTTCGCAGACAAAAGTAAAGTAGGACATTCGCAACACACTTGGAAGGACAATGGCAAGAGTTCTATTTCTGAACGTTCTTCACACGCGGATGTGCGATCGTCTCCTATTCAATATTGTTCCTCTTCTACAACGAATGTAGAAGATCCGACTCATGATGCAACCAATGGGATCAACATGAAAACATCAACACTTCCAAAAATTGTCCCCTTCTTTTATTGGGGACCTAGTCTTCTAGCAAGGACCCTTGCAACCCAAAGCACTAACGAGGAGGAGATGATCAAATATCTCGATGAGGTTGACAAGTCGATTTCGAATAGTCAGTTAAGGGTATACCACTTTAAAGTGCCGGAATTCACTGAAGACGAATTTCACTCAAGACAAGAATTCCTCAATGGAAGTTTGCCAGATGAGGATTTGACCATTACCCGGGGTGACAAGGATCAGGGAGCTGAAGTCTCTACTAATAGGCCATTAAACGATACAAGACAAAAAGTTAAAAAGAAAAATCAACCTGCTCAGGCTGAAAAAGAAAAATCAGATACCAAAAAGAGCAAAGTTACAATGAGTGACACTCATGCAGCAACAAATAGCTCCGCCGAGGAAGTCGATGACCTAGCGACGAAGCAGGCACAGTCTTTAGGAATCCTTAGCTATGACAAGGAGCTAATGAAACAACTCGTCGAAATTAGTCGTCAGATCATACAGTCATTTGTACCAAGAAAGGGAAGTTCCACGGTGCATGTTCTTTTGAAACGCTTCTGGGGTTGCATGGATATAATATGTCGTGTAAGAGAGTCCGTCTGCAAAGTATTATGTGGTCAATATTAACATATGGCACGAACAGCAGCTCATTTGGGAAGAAAGCGAAAGGGGATCTAACGATGGGCACGCATACATCGTGCGCGATTTCTCAAGTCAACTGAAAAGAATAAATACGAATTCTTGTAGCCCACCCTCACTCAAGACACCCTGGTCTGGCTGTGAAGCGTGTAAGGCTGGAGTGCATTATTCATCAGCGGCTGAAGCCTTGAATCACTTGCACACCGAACATCTCGACTGCAAACACGAGTGCCAAAGGTCTTATGATGATCCTTGTTATGTATGGCTTCATTGTGTTTGTTATTCAGGCTACCCCATGCGACACGCACGAGACGGTTTGCTTCATGATGTCGGAGATTTCATCGACTACCTTTCTACCATCCTGGGGCGCATTAACGAACTGCATGCCATGGTGACTTCTGGAGACGACGGCCTGATGGATGATACGGTATTGAGGCCACCGTTACCCAAATACGTCTTTCACGCTTTCCAACAAATCATACGAATATTTGTACTTCGATCGAAGATACTCTCTCTTATAACTAGAAGCAAAAGTCACTCAAAGTCACCTTCATCGAAGGATCAGCAGAAGAAACGTGTCATACAGAAAATTAATGAGTTACAACTACTCGAAGAAGCTGCAAAGAAACAAACGCTAGATTTGTTGGACCGAGCCAAGAGAGACATCTTCTTGTCTGGCACCACTTTTGGCGATGTTGAAAAGCTTCAACCCCAGCCTGTTGGACTAGAGTTTCTCGCTCTAGCTCTCATCTGCGGAGGGCAAAACTTATTATTTAAGCCTGATCATAATTCTCAATCTCAACAAAAAGATACAATTAAGCTATATAAGTGTTATACTTCCCTGCTTTACTACCAAGCGAACCAGCGACCGCAGAAACGAGTATTTTTAGATATAAACAACCTCGAGGAAGAACTTGAGGCTTTGAACGCTTTGTTACACCACCAAGAGACTTGCCTCACCCGATTTATAGATGCTATAAATCCTGAGACGCTTCGATTTACTACCGTGAATCGAGTTGGGCTGCACAGCGTTGAAAGCGCGTACGGAGACAATCAACAGGCTCGGCTGAGAGCAAGAAGGCGTGAAATCGACAATATGAAGACAAGATCAAAGTTCCTAAAGGAGCAAGTGAAACAGACAATTGAAATCTTGGAAGAAGATCACGGAAAGGCAATCAGAGCCTTCACAATTGTGACGCTGTTTTTCTTGCCTTTGTCATTTGTTTCGAGCTTCATGGGCATGAACACAGCAGATGTGAGAGACATGGGTCACAGTCAGTGGATTTTCTGGGCCACGGGGATACCAGTCACAATCGTAGTATTAGCCCTAGCTTGCATTTACGCATACAAGGGTGACGAGATCGGTGACTTGGTGATCCAGCAAGTACAAGGTCCGAGGAGCAAACAATTATCGTGGGCGTTCAACGGCACAGATAGCGGAGACCGAGACACTGGTTATAAAGCGTCGGATTGGCAACCGTCAAATAGGTGGAATTCGCAGGCTTCGCCACAATCATTGCAAGGAGGCCAGACGAGAATCAGGCAGAGACGATCAACAGATAGGCGGCCGAATGGCGATGGGAAGCGCAGAGATGAAGAGGCAAGACGGAGGAAGCCGCCAGTTACACGAGAAGACACGTTCGATAGTCTAGCGCCTTTCGTTTCAGTATGATCTGTATTGCAATACCTTAACATAGGCTGTCAATGTTACTCTTTTCTTTGAATGTTTAAATGGGATTTTAGATAGATATGGTCTTTGAGAGTGGCGCACGATTCTATTTACGAGTTAGCCTAGCCATATCAACAGCTAATATACGGAGTATACGAAGTAAGAAATTACGTTGGTAGGCTCGTGTGCCTGATACTGAAATCCGGCTATTGGCTCAGCCATCCTACAAACCTTACTAGCATCAAGCCACGTTTTTGGGCCAAGCAATAAACAAAAATAAACAAACAAATCACATTAGCATCTAATCTCTCTTTACCTCCATCGCCTCAGCTATCACAGGGATCAAACCAGGCTTAGATCCGCCCATCATCCAGGCACCCGTTGAGACTTTGATCGCTGCCTGACCTAGTGTGTCTTTGAAGGTGGATTTACATACGTTGATGTCAATAATAAACACTTGCAGTGCCTCCACTAAAAAAAGAAAAAACCAATCCTAGCCAACCCTTGTGCCCTGTACAGTAATTATGCTGCCTTGCGGCTTTCTGACACTCGACTACTTATATGCAATGTGGGTGTTTCGTGTCCTGCATAATACGATTAGCCCTTACCGCTTCGTCCGCCGTTTCGATTCCTGTCACCTGAGATTCAACAAACGACTCGTATTGGAAAGCCTTGCATGCACCGTTTTTTTGGTGGCTTTTGTCGCATATCCCCCCCTGGCTTAGACTCAGACATTGAACTATTTTGGGCGGAGGCATCCATCAAATACCTAAACAATAAAAGCTGATGATTCAGCTCATATTGAAAAAAAAAAAAAAAATAGTGTCTTTTCTTCAAAATTTTCTTCCTCTATTTCTACTTTCTCCTTTTCTTTAAATGGGCATTAATCGCGCTTCATCTTGTGTTCTGACATCCGGTACTTCCGCCATGAGCTCCGCCATCTCACGGCACAGCTCCGATTGCGACCGCGGAGCTCTTCCGGAAACGGTTTCCTCGGCGACATGTAATAAATCGCGAGTCTCATTTCTTAGTCTGCCAACAGAGCTTCATTTACAAATCTCAAATATGCTCATCTATCCTGATGCATTGTCTCTCAAGTACACCAACCGATATTTTCACAGCTTCGTTGATACCGGTATCAATCTCAAGGTAGAGTGGCTGGTTGAGCGCCGCCGCCTTCATTTAGAATGTCCAAACAACAGGCGTTGTGATCTGGGAACAGATTTGCGGTTTTGCAGAGGTAGCGTAGCGTATGTGATGTTCCAATCCCTTTTTATTACTTTGGTCTATATAGTTTATAAGCCAAAATACTAATATACTAAACAGTCTTTTAATGAAACGTCGGCGGGAACACATCGAGTGCGAATCCCTTCCTGGACTGGGCTGCATCATCTACGGTACTCCAACGTGTCCAAAGAGCCGGAAAGGAATGAAGGCTTGGCGACGCTGGCTTGAGACGAAATTCACCATTGAGTTACGGTGGATTCTGGTTGCTTTGCTTGTGGTTTTGTGTAGCTGGCTCTGCACACTATTATGATTGACGCATTGTGTTGGGGTTTCACTCCTTTTGGCATATTCCTATTAATCTCCAAATGTTTAATATCAAACTTGTATAGATAATTACTTTGTAAGAATAGCGGTGGGCGCTTATCTTATTTTTAGATATGTTTGACGAGATGGTGTTGGCGAGCTACTTATAGTATAATTATTGTTATCAATTTGCTCATCTATAGTTCTCGATTATTGGCTACAGCTCATTTAAATTGATGATATACTATCACTTAAGCTTACAATTTGAACACTCACTCATAGTAGCAAACATCGAAGCAAAAAAAGTTCGAAAATGATTGCTTATCCTGCTATCCATCACCAGCTCTTCAACTCTTTAGGGAGCTGAGAGAGTATCTTCGTTCACGAGTAAAGTATTCTTAAGAGCTGTTCAACGTCTCAAAATATGCCAGAGACATCCTAGAAACAGATAATGTCACCGAAATTTGTCCTCTCGTCACCACAAGTCTAGGCGCCCAAAGCTGTTCAAATGCCGTCCATTTGTTTCAACTCTATAGCAATCAGCAAACTCCAACCATCTTGTTCAAAGATTCAGTTACTTGTCCTTTCAGGAATTATATTTAGGTCAGTGATATTTTTGGACATCCCCTGCTTTGTCTCGCTAAATATACCCCAAATCTCACCCATTATGTCCTCAAAGCAGATCCAATCTCACGGCTGGAACCCCGTCCGGACCGCTGCATTAATTGCATCTCTTTCAGTAAGTGTTCCTATTTTGTGATCGCGCTCCAACTATATCTCATCTTGAGTACTAACTTATTTTCAGGTCACTCGTGGCAACTCACATCATCTCACGGACTCATCCGCCGATAATTATGATAAACGCTCTCAATACTTATCTCCTCCACCGTCAATCCCGCCAACCAAAAGCCTTGTGCTGAAAACAATAAACAAGACTAATGAATTGAGGACAGCTCTCACATCTCTTCATATTCTCCTTTCGAAGCTTGAGGCGCAAAATGCAACACTAAGTGAACACACTTACACACCTCAATGGCCCATTCCTTGGCCGGCCAACGTACAAGCTGACTACAACACTTACAAAAGAGATGATAAAGTTTGGTGGACTTTAAGACGGAAGTTTGCTGATCACCGTTTCCAGCATCACAATGTACAGCTTGGATCGCCAGCATTCACGGAGAGGCTCCGAATAAGCATTCTCTTAGGAGAAATAGCCATAAAGTGAGTTAGATCCTGTTCAAAGTCAATTTTTTCTTACCTGTAACATGCTAACGTGATTTTGCGCAGGACAGCCAAAGGCCGCCTCACTTTCTTGGCAATGTATCCAGCCGCCTTCGCAAGGTTCAAGCAGGTTGGAACGCATATCCACGAAGGGTCCAGGACTCTAAAAAGCGCCGGGGACGCTGTCGATGAGCTGACACTAAGAACAACAGATATATTCTCTTTGGATCATAGATGAATACTCGCTGACCATACACTTTATTAGATTTTTGGTTTCATATCCAGATCTTGGCTTTATGTATTATGTTATATCTAGAGATAGCTCTCATATCCGACTATATGTACCATGAATAGTGTAATCTTTTTGTGGCCCATTCACAGTATACTCTATGTTCCATCTCTTCAGATTCACAGTGTTAAAAGCGAAGTTGTATTTGACGTTATAATAATCGTCAATGCAAAGATGTCCGGCCTTTGCTGTCCAGCCCTCCTTTTCACGCTTCTTGCTATCCTCTAGGGGTGGCGCCTCAAATTCGATCTCATGAAATAGATAGTCTGCACGTTTTTGGTCGTCTGGTTTAGCGAACCATACACTGATAAGGTCTTTTTTTGAATCATAGCGCCAGATATACCGACGGGTAGCTTTAAAGCCAAAGCCGGAGGCCGTTTTGAATTCGCCATCTTCAACATATAAATATTCTAGATCAACTTCGCCATCATTCTCGTCATAAACTATAGAGCTATTTGGATCAGAGGCGCACTGGAGACCATCTGAGGTTCGCTCGCGAAGCAAAAACTGAGCAGTGCCGATAAATTTGCCGCTAGGATGAGAGGGGAGGCGACTAGTAAGATCTCGCTCAAGACGCCATGTTCCAAGGAGACTCCTGAAGACGCCTCGAGCGACAAAGCGCGGAGTTGTGAGGCATTCGACAGCAAGGTCGCGAGTTTGTTTCAGCGATTTCTCGGCTTCATCGCTTGCTTCGGGGTCATCACTAGGAGAGGGATATCTAGCAGGCGTAAGCGCATCGATAGGAAGGTTGTTTCGAGATAGCGTAGGACTCTCTGGCATAATGGATTTATGTATAGGTATTGAAAGCGCTTCGGAGAATTCCTGCATCAAGTACATGTAGTCCCCCATGGGGAACTGTGAGAGCCTAGGGTCATCTCGCAGATTAATTGTCCGGTTGATAGAGTCGTCAGCCTGAAGCTTCCGTTGAAGAATCTCTGATTGAGGACCGGGTTGACCGGACCACAAATCGGTAATAAAACGGGCGTGCATCTGCATAACTCCCCAATATGGTGACCGATAGAAGCCCACAAATCCGAGGTTTGGAACCTCAGGGTGGTGGGTACCGTGGAATGCTAAAGCAAGGGCTTGATTGGGATGCTGCGGAGAGTGTTGAAGCGTGTCGAGGACCTCTTTCGGTAAGAAGTCGACGCAAGGCGACGGATCGAATCCTGTTGCAAGGACTACAGCAGCAATATCGTCAATTTTGGCGCCATGATCATCCAGCGTTACAAGATCACCCTCTAAAGAGATGACTTTTCCTGAAGATAGAGTGATCATGCCAGATCTCACGAAGTCGCTGTACCAGTCACTAATAGCTAGGTATGCTGGTTGACTTTTCTCCTCTTCAGTAGGCATAAGCAGCGGAGAAAAAGGTTCCTGGTTGCCAAGTGCCATTTCAAAGATGGTATGCACCATATTGGCATGTTCTTCGCTGATATGCCCCTGTGTGTTCTCTAGAGGCCTGGGCCGATTGTTGATATTATACGGACCTAGATCCAACGGTGCAAACGGTGCTGCTGCAAATTTCGGCTATCTTTTGTGAGTAGAGTGGCAAGGCTACGGTATAGGAACAGAAATTGCCTACCTCAGGAGTAGTATACAGAGGGAATACCCACACTGGCCGCTGGATCGCATGGTATATGGAGTATTTTTCGATCCCAGCAATTTCTGATTCTTCTGGCGAATTTATGGCAGACGAGAGATGAGTTGCGATAGTGCCTGCGATCTCAACGCCAGACATCTGACCCCCAACAACAAGAATCCTGCCCCCTTTTTGTTTGCCTTTTCCTAAAAGTCCCTTCAAATCTCGATATTGGCTGCTGTGAATGATTGGAACGGATGTTTTTGCATGTATGAAGCATTCAGGTATGATTGGTTTGCCAAAGTATCCAGAAGCAATGAGCAAATAGTCAAAGTGTCTTGACTCATCTTTGTCGTCCGACTGAATGCGTATCTTCCAACCCGCTGAGCCATCATTTCGCTTTTCTGCTTTCACCACGCGACTTTTCAGTTGAAGCTCGAAATTGGAATTGCCGTCAAGATATCTATGTAAATAGCGTTCGAGATATTGGCCCACCTGCCACGCACGAGGAAAGTGTGGTGTATCATCGTCCCAAGCCAAGTCACTGAACTGAACTGTATGTCTGCTCTGGTTCGCAACCATCAATGGATGGACCAGGCGACCCGAATCGGCCTTTGATGTCGGCCACAAACCACCAATGGCAGCTTGATTGTCAAAAATGCTAACTTTAAACTCTCCTTTGGCTGCATTATGAAGGAGAGTCTTGGCAGCAACAAGGCCAGAAGGCCCAGCGCCTGGGAGCTGTTAGATCGGCATCTATGAATCATGGATTTTCATGCTACTAACCGATGATGCAAACAGACTTAGACATGATGCAACTGAAGCTCATGCGCAAAGCAACCTGTCAAACAAATATGAGTATGGATGAGGGGCAGGTGAAGATGCTCTGCAGTAGATGGACTCATACAAAGAGAACCTTTTGAGCACTCTTTGCCAAATCTTTTAGATGCCCTACTAATCCACCAATTATAAATTAAGATGAGGATCTTATCAACAATCTCTCTTTATGTATCACCTGAAGCGAACCCCGCCAGACGTATCCTGCTGCTGTTGCACAGAGCATCAAGCTTCAAACGCGTTATAAAAGTGTCAACTGAGCTCCCTCCCTATTAGTAAGATAGTCGTTAAGATCGGATCTCACGCGCTGACATAATACTTGTTTAGCCAAGCAAGTATTACAGTGTAGGTTCTGTTTATGTACTGTATTTAATCACTACGTTATAGCGCTTAGAGCACTATAGCACTGTTTGAAGATATGATGTCAAACCAAGCCACAATGCGTCTACTCCATGGATTGACTACCTAAGCTATACAAGCTTGATCGACCTTGGGTGACGTTAGCTAATGGCCATATCCTATATATAAATTCATGCTATAAAGTCAATATACCATCGTAACCAATAGCACCTCCTTGTTATCCAGCAGCATTGTCAATCAACTTCAGCCCATCTTTTTCTGCCAGTCACAGTCGCAGCTCATCAGCCACAAACTCATCTCCACCTAAGACAACTTAGATATCGTCATCTTTCTCCTCTTGGTTAAAGCTTCAGCAAAGGCTTTCCGAAGCCCGTTTGTGCATTCTAACTATTTAAAACTCATTAGCCGTCCCGGATCTACTTTGTGGTAAAAGGCCATTTTCTTTCTTAAAAAAATAATCCCAGCTGCTATTATCTTTTGCAAATAACTATTATCACGATAGAGCATCCGTAATTCACTCCCCACTGTAACAAAAATGGCTACATCTCACCATGTTCTCATCCTTGGCGGCCACGGCAAAGTTGCCCAGATCCTCACGCCACTGCTACTTAAACGCTCCTGGACAGTAACCAGCGTGATCCGTAGACAGGAACAGGTCCCTGCTGTCGAAAAGCTCGGAACCGGACTACCAGGTAGATTCAACGTGCTTGTCCGCAACATTGAAGATGTCAACACACAAGACAAGGCTGCGAGCATCTTGAACGAAGTGAATCCCAACTACATTGCTTGGAGTGCTGGTATGTAACCGTAATGTTGCATGACTATTCCCTCTTCGAAATTTTGTGTCATTCTCTCTGGAGGCTAACAATTGTCTCATTTTAGGTGCTGGAGGGAAATATGGCCCTGAGGCAACATACCGTATCGACCGCGATGCTGCCATCCACTTCATTAACGCTGCCGCTGCCAAACCTTCTATTACGCGATTCCTCCTCGTATCATACAATGGCTCTCGCCGCGAGGGAGCTCCCTGGTGGCCAGCCGGCGAATGGGATGACTTCAATAAGAAAACCAACTTTGGGGCACTAGCGACCTATTACCAAGCTAAAATCGCTGCCGACGAGGTACTTTATGAAGTCTCCAAAAAGAGCTCAACATTGGTTGGCATCGATCTTCGACCTGGCACCTTGACGGAAAACCCCAAGGGAAAGGTTACCCTGGGTAAGACTAAAACCATTGAGGGTGACATCTCTAGAGAAGCTGTAGCGCACGTTGCAGACGCGCTTCTTGCTGCTGAAAGTGTCAAGAGTGGGTGGTTTGACCTGTTACAGGGAGACGATGACATTGATGAAGCCGTTGCGGCTGTAGTTCGCGACGGGGTTGATGCCGCAGAGGGTGAAGCCATCTATTCCAAGTACGCCTAGGGATAGGCAGCATGTGATAGTCAATTCTTGTATTACTTGTTGCAAAGAAGAAAATAATTAACATTAATTTACATGAAGCTCTTTTTATTTTGTTTCTTAATGCGAAGCTTCAGACACCGTAGATAGATCCGAGTGGAGAGTGAAGCCCATATCTCGCCAACACTTACAGTTGGGCTAATAGACATTTCATGTCTACAATTTTGTAGTTTGAAACAGTATCCCATAGCAACTGTTCTCATTTCGATTCCAACTAGATGGAGCCCCTTCGATAGAAGCGCTTTGGTAGCTCTAGTTCATCGATATCGTAAGGTTGAGATTGCGATCCGCTGGGACGTGCAACCCTCGGCAACTCAAACGTATCTCTATTCTCAAAGGCCGTGATATCGAATCTGCTGTCCAGTTGAGTTGTATTACGATAGTTCCTGTGTCTTTTCGACCATATCTTGTCTTTGAGGGCCTTTGATTCTTCACAAACGGTATTCTAGCTCGTTGTGAAGTAGATCAAGGCATTCCAAACTCCCTGCAGAGGCAAGACACATCCGCTGGCAACAGAGAGCTGGAAGTTGATGCGGCCGTTATATGTGAGGCTGTACAACCTATTGACGGAGCTTGGAATCCAGGTGATTAGAATTGCAAACCCAAATATGAAGCTCGTCCGCAAGTAGGCCATTTTGATGGGATCCAGTCGCTTTAGTTTCAACGAAGCGCTCGACTTGACTGCTCGCAATCGTGTGAATACGCCAAACGATCGTCTCTCTTGTCGGTTTGAAGAAGAACCCGCTCCATTCTGCTGGAGAGCTTGTTCAACTTTGGGAGAGTAATAATTTCCCTCGTGAGGCGCTACCCAGGATCGACCGCAGGCCACGACTGTGGGACCGTGGATATGTATACTATCAGGAATTGCGGGAAAATCTGGGTATTCATTCTCGGGAGTACTTGACGTGATATGAACTTCAGTGATGGCAGTACCGTAGTAATCATGCCTGCGTGTGAGACTCTAAGAATAGTCAGCGTGCTGCAAAAAGAAAACAACAGTATATTGGGATGCGTACCTCTTCTGCAGAATCCCCACCCTCACTAGCGGCACCAGAACTGTTCTTCTTCTTTCTTTCAGGGGTAGGACCTGCAAAGTTCCGTAGGCGGTTGCGTTGATGGAATACGTGATATCCTACAGCAACGTAGATGACGATGGATCCAAAAATGCAGATCCAGATGGGAATATAGTACGCATATAGCCGAACTAGACTCCAGTTTGAATCGATCCAACACCACAGCTATCGATATATCAGCATTCGTAAGATCATATTTGGGGCTGAGATATCCCTACCGCTGCATTCCCAAAAACAGGACCCTTCGTATCATCATGGATAGAGACTAAAATGATTGCAGATATCAAAGGGCCACCGAAACAAACGATGCAATAGATCCATATACGCTTTCGAAAAGAAGTCGGGCTAGCATTATGGAAGAAGACGAGAAACACGTTGAATGCCATAGCAAACGACCACCACGGGTCCGATTGCATGAACCTATGCAGTGCAATATATCAGCCTTCTAGCCACTCGTGTATCCAGCAGTGCTAGGATAGTGGGAAATATCAACTTACCATTCGAAGATGAAGCCTTGTCCCTGGCAGAGAGAAGAATTCTCTCCTTTGTCAAGACCATCATATCCAATCATGGACGCGATGCTCGCACCAGCATTAGCAATAGATGCCAAGATGATGAAGATATTGGGAGTCGTCCTCAGCTTCTTGAACAGAAAGAAAGAGAGCAAAGTAAGTGTAATTGCTACCATGGAGAGACCTGCACCTGTTCGCTCAATGGTAATCAAAACCTCAATCTCTCGAGGGCTCAGCTCCGATCCGCTCGTATCGTTTGCGGGTAGATGCATGTTGGTATAGTATCAACTATTCTAGGTTCATAACCTCGGTGAATAGTGAAGATAGTATGCTTTTTGTTTTATTTGCTCTGACTATGACTGCTAATGTCGATAGAGGCATACAGTGAAAAATGTGTGGGGGGGGGTTTAAGGAAAATCCAAAGGGATGGAAGAAGTTTTTGAGATTAGCCTCGATAACCCTGAAGTAATCTCATTCTTTTTTTTGGGGGGGGGAGGGGGGTTGGAAATGGCCTGATTCTATAGAGAAGAGGTGACCATTGTTAGTCATGGGGTGGAAGCCTTGGCAGCTTTGGCAGTTGAGGCAAGCGGCTTGGTTGCAGTTGGCAGTTGCTAAATTTGAGCGACATTTGACGTGAAAGTCACGATTTCTTTCAGCCCTCGTTGACTCTTGACGATTTATTAAGGAGCTTATCATTTAATATATTATCATTAAATGTATTATCATTAAATGTTTTATCATTAAATATATTATCATTAAATATATTATGCATGCCTTGCTGCTTTCATTAGTAGTCAGATACTCGATTAATAGCCAACCCGTTAGGGCATCATCTCTTTGTGAACGGCTGCGCCAGCTTCTTTCTTATACAGCTCTCAATCCCGTATCAATTTCTCCCTGAAAAGCTACCCAGCACCCAAAACCTTCTTCAAAGTCATAACTAATCACCCGTCGCCAAACCCCTTTCTCCAGGCTTCATGGTCTAGTGGTATGATTCCTGCTTCGGGAAAACAACCTGGAGTCCCTCGATTCTCTAGAATCGCCTTTGCAGGAGGCCCCGGGTTCGAATCCCGGTGAAGCCCCTATTTTTGGTCAAAGAAGCTATTTTTCTTGATTCCTTTATTGGGCAATTGAGTTGCCCATAGATTTGTATCTATATGCTGGCAGAAAATGGCGATAGTTGAAGTGGTTCAAGTTGTACTGTGTTTTGTTTAGCTACAGACACTGTCCGTAGCAGCTTCACCCCAGTGTGCGTCGGGTAAAAGTGGATGACCTCGGCAATCTATTGAAGGGAGCTTTGACTGTTCAAAACAACGACTCGTCAATCTCCTTCAACGCCGTTTCACCTTCATCTCACGTCATCTTGTCTATACAGTATAATTCACTCGTCATGTCGAAATCAAAGAATGATGCGGCTACTTCCCTCTCAATCACTCCCATAAATCGCGTCCTCAGTCCTCACCTCAATCTCCATCCCCCCAACACGCCTTCGAACCTCTATCCCTCTGCTATAAATCACTTCCTCTCCATCCCATGGTGCGCGTCTCTCATTGAAACACCTGATACTATCCCTTTCATACCCCAATGCTTCAATCCCCTCAGTCCAGCGCACGACCAATTTATCGGTGTTGTACTCGCTGTGCCACGCGGACTACAGCACATGCTATGCCTTTTCCGTGCCGAAGATGAATCTCATCTACGAGATCCTGCACGGCCCATCATGCGCGTGAGCACCCTTTTCGCGATAGGAGAAGGACTCTGTGGGTACAAAGACATTTTGCATGGAGGCATGGTCATGACCATGGTAGATGAGTCAATGGGTGTGCTGCACGATATCAATCTAGCACTGGGGAAGACAGGGAATGCGTTTGGGGCGGCAAGTGTGACAGCCGGGATAGACATCAAGTTCTTGAAGCCGGGTCCAATTAACGAAACAGTGCTAGTGAATGCATGGGTGGATGGCGTGGAGGGGAGGAAAACAAGGATAAAATGTGAAATGAGGGATGGGAAAGGGAACGAATTGGCACGGTGTTCGAGTATGTGGGTATCTGTGAAGCCAAAGATATAAACACACACAAAGGCGCATGGTAACATAGACATATTAAGTAAGAAGCCGTGGATTCGAGTCAAAATATAATTTCATCCATGGCGACAATATAAAAACGACAAGGCTGCATAAAGAGTGGTATCATATCCATAAAAATACTATAGGGGCTGTTCGGTAATTCCTATTAATTTTTTTTTCCTCCTATTTCTCGCGATGCGGCAGCATCACCTCAACCGCTGCCTTAATATGCTCCGAATTTGGATTTCTCAGAGCTGAATGAGCCGTCTCCGTCTTGCTCCTTCTTGTCCCCCAAGAGTCCATTCCTTCATTCAGTTCGCTCTCCACGGAACTGAAGCTGTCGGTACTGCTATTCATCACTACATGCATAACCCTTCCCTCACTCTTCTTGACAGCTCTCTGTTCATCCTTTAGCTTCTGCAAGCGCTCGTCTTCAACATTCATGGTGACAATGCCCAATCCAGGAAAGTTGCGCTGTAAGAAACGCTTAAGATCTGGTAAAATGGATTTATCAGGGCGATACGTTCCAGATTCGTTGTCAATGAAGAGCTGGTAGTAGGCAGGATTAGGAGGCGGCGGTTGGGCTGGTGGACCTCCAGGAAGAGGCTCGGAAGGGTGCGTCTTTTCGTCAGGGTCCGGATTGTCATTAGAATCCGGATTCTGCAGCCTGCGGATAAAAAACTCCCCAGAGCAAGCAATATATTTCTCAGCATCTGCATGCATGGTGTGTTTGCTGAGGAAATCGATACCAAATTCTTTTCCTGTTTCCGTAAATCGAAGCAGCCCATCTAGCATGAGCACATATGTAAAAACACGGCCGCCTTCATCAAAATGAGCCATCCTGAGGAACTGAAGCGAAGCTTGATTAGAGCACGGTTCAAAAGTACCATACTCGGTAGAACTGTCATAGTTATAAATCCTGTGATGCTGCTTATGCAAGGCCTTATTCAATATGGTTCCACGGATGCCTGTGGACGAAAAGAGTGAGCCGATAACTGGTCTAAACTCCACGTAGCGGTGGTAGAGAACTGATGGCACAGGTCCTTGTAATTGTATCTCATTGGCTTGGAAGCTAATCTCGAGTGTCAGTTAAGCTATACGTAACACCTCAGAATGATATTTTTTGACGTACTCATATTTTGTTGATTTAGGATCTTGTTCATTTCCAGTACTTTCTTTCTCGTCATCTGATTCATTTGCATTCACCTTTGCTCCTATCAAACGACCAATCATAGGGCTGTTGTGCTTGATCCATCTCGTCGGGCTCAAAGTGCACATCTGCGCATATGGGGGCTCAGATTTGCCCAACACTTGTATGCTGATGCGCAGCCGGGGGGCTATATGAGTTCCATGGGTGATGGCGCTGGCGATACCTTTAATTATAAATGCACGCTTGCTCATGACACGCTTCTTGGCTTCAAACTCGTGTCCCGGAGGAGGAATGCCCTCCCACTTCTCCGAGACGGATTCTACGTTGATCGTCACATTGCCGAGTCTATCATCCTTGTCGGCAACATCTTCATCGTACATCCTACACTTGAGAGTGAAGCCAGTGGGAGGCACGTTGGACACAACCCATTCCTCATCCCATACTGGCTGGGTAGTTCGATGCAGCGTCCTTGTTCTGTATTTTAAATCTGGATCTTCTTTATGGCGCTTCGGCTGAGTTCCCTTGAGAGTAGCTACTAAAAAAGGATCTGATGATCCCGTATGAAAATCTGCGACCGGAATATTGTCTGCCGCATGAAAGATGAAGCGAACAGTGTATCCTTGAGGAGCATCAGGGAGAGGGGTTCTGTCAAAGCCTCCTGGAGGTCCTTTGTGTTCCTCCTCATGGCGAGCGCCATCACTCGACTCTGACGTTGTGTCGTCGTGATGTGCTGTAATGTTTCCCGGCATAGCAAATGAATCGGATTAAGCAATAATAAAATATCAAGTAGGAATATGGTGCGATGGAGCAAGGCTGCCAAGACTTATCCCAGCCCAGCCTCACGAACGGAACAGCGAAAAATAAAAATTAAAAAATGACGTTGTGAGGGGTACGATCGTCGGTCTGGCGTGAAGAATTTTGCAGCGTTCCGCAAGAATTTTTTTAAAAAAAAGGGATCAGTCGCGTATTAAGGGTGTATTAAGGCCTCCAATAACAAAGAACTAACAAAGGAATGTTGTTGGTTCCAATGTCAGCAATCATCCAAAATCGCTAAAAATATCGCCAAGATAGGGTCTTGGAGGAGTCAAAAATAGGACTCGGAATAGCCATGATTGGTATTAAACAGGAAGGCGGACAGCACCGAGAAATATGCCTTGCGCTTAGTCTTGATCCCCTGCTTTTGAGATATGCGAACAGCTGCAGCCCAAATCTAGAACCGAACCCCCCCTTTCCAGTCATCCATCCCACCCAAGATCATCATGACGGCTGGTTTGGTTTAGTAGCCAAGGCTGCTGAAAAGCTGCCAATGGAATAGCCCACCTACGTCACATCTGCTAGCCGGTTATCCGGAATGCGGCGTAGCCCCCAAAAGCCATCCCTTTTCAGCAGTTTGTCAACTATTTAGAATCATTAGGGGTCTTGGGTCTTTCTATGGGACTTTAACTAGGCCTAGTATTCTGCTGATTCCAAAATAGCATCCACTGCCAAGGCATCGGAAAAGATCTGCTATGCGAAAAGTGTATCCAGGAGTTGATGTCATACTTGTCAAACATGCCAGGGGGGCTGCAGCTGAGCAGCTAAATAAATAGCCTCTATGTGACAGCTGTAGGGCAGACAATAGAGGGGCTTGTGCTGAGTAGAGAGCATGAAGTTCCATATGTGTATGCGGCGTTATTGTGGCGCAGACCCATCCACAGAAGCAGCAAAACACTTGAGAATCTAGCTAATGCTGCATCGAATTTTAGGTGATTGGGGCTTGAAGGCTCATGAATAAATTCACATCAGATTTGACTAATGATAACATCTAATGTTGCTAGATTACTTTGATAATCATATAAATTATATTTGGGCTTTTTGAAATAAGGCTAATGATTATCGTCGCGCTCGCTAGAGCAACAGAGTGAATGTGCCCTAAATCGATAAGTCAAATGAATACAGTAAATATACTGTATGTATACTGTATAAACATCTCAACCATTGTTTTCAAAATGAGCCTACCTTTTAATTATTAGGTCACAACCTCGAACAAGAAGCATCGTCACCTTACTCATACACACGAGGGAGACAATGAATATCTCACCGATCTCCTTCAGTGACGATCCTTTGTCGGCTGAGGATAATTCTTCCCCGGCTTATTCTGACCCAAGCAACTTTTTCAAAGCCATTGGCCGTCCTACTCCCAAACAACCCTCTGTAGCTGATGTTCAAGATGAGGCCAAGAAAAGGGCAACTGCAATATTCTACAATTACGAACTGCTCAATGGGATCCTCTCAAGACACGAATCTACTATCCGGAAAAGATGGACCAAGAAAACCCGGAAGCAAAGGATTAATATTCTGTTGAAAGCATGGCCAGAGATGCCGTCTCACCACCGCCCAGATTATGAAGCCTTCAGGATAGCAGGACTTAAGCCACAGTTTGAAATCAAATCGAGCACAGGAAGTTTCATGTGGCCTCATATTAACCAGGAAGATCTGTCACAGACACAACCACTTTTGCTGTTACTCAACGCAAGAGGACGTGAAATTCCTTCCAGCTTCGCAGCCGCTGATTTAGAAGCTCTGCGCTTAGGCATCGTATGCGAGGCCATCGAACGCAGCTTTTTAAATGCGTATACTATGATACTACATAGAGTGACGGCCGTCGAGGATTACGGAAAACTTCTTTCGTGGAATGACCATCCGGATGCATTCGACTGGATAAATACTCAGAAGCAGTTCAATCCTAGCGACGGCCTTATAGTTCTTGAAGTTCAGGACAAGATAATGAAGTTTCTTGTTGACTGTTGCCAGGACATACTCCACGACATTGACAAAGACCAGCTAACAAGTAATCTGTACCCTATTCAGCCAGAACCGCCTTTGAGGACGGGTTGCGATCCGTGTGGCTTTGAATCGCTGGCTTTGATGGCCGCCGAAGCACCTTATCGAGTTCCAGCTCAACTGGAACTTGGCCATCTTGAATCGTTGCTTGCCGCAAAAACTCAAGCAGCAGAAGATCATCTCTGGGCTTTGCGTGAAGACCCTGCTTACTTTCGTCAGTATCTCTTAGACGAACGAGAGCATCGACAAGAATTGATTAAGGATTCCGATAATCGCTCTCATCCAAGTCTGGCCCCAGGCCGCGAACATTTCTTTTGGTGCCGTGTCGTTAGTAATGTCCTTGCCGACGCTTACCTTGAGCTTGAGCTCTTTGCGGAACTCCACCGACAAGTCAAAGAATTGGTGTCTTTGCAGAAAAAGTATGCATCAGTAATTTCGCCAATGGAGGATCTCCCTAGGGAGTATATGGTTGCCCTTTTGACGTTCCGCCACTTTCTCAATCAAATAGTCAAAGGACCCTTGGCACAACTAAAGCAATCTATAGCAGCGTCTCCACCGATGCGAAGATTTTTCGTTCGCATTCCGCCAATGAATGACACTTCATCTAAAACCAGGGTTATTTCAAAAGACTGTAAGCTGACCAAGGTTGAGGACCAGCTTATCTACTTGCTTCAAACACTGTGGGAAGACGGATATAATCTCTTTCTTCTCAGACTGTCGTGCGTGGTGGATGAATTGGAACGTCTCTTGGTTTCTGAGCCAACGGCGAAAGGCCTTATCTCTAACAAGGTAGAGAGTATCATCGGCAATATTTCCATCATTTCCCAGAGCCTTCACCAACTTGAGATATACCAGCCATGGGCCCAGAATTTTGAGGCGGCAGCCGTGAATATGCAGGCTGACTTGGAGAAAGCTTTTGGCAGCAAGAGCCGACCGTGGGCTCAGATTCATGGATATTTCAAAGAAACTAATTTGGCCAAACTGACGAAGCTCGGAGAACCACTGCTAGGAAACTTCATCTACCCCTTTGACAAGCGTCGAACAAAAGAGAACGTGGACAAGCTGCGCCGAGCTGAGCAAAATCTCGATATATTTTGGGCCGAAGTTAACCGCTTGACCCATTCAGGTTCTGGCACATTACGAGGGTCCGCTGTGCAAAAACTCCTTTTACAAGCCCATCTCTTACAGCGAACACCAGAATGGGTTGAGCAGCCAGCACCCAAGAACCTCACTACTCCTCCTACTATTGAACAACCCTTCTCATCCGTACAGTTTGGTATTTGGAATGACCAATCCCAGGAGCAGAAAACAGCACGCGCTGGGGCGAAGCCCATCAAAACTAAAGTCAAGACTAGAGGAACGATAGGTCAGCAATCGGAGGTATCAGAGAGTGTTAATACTAGGCGTGAAGATGGAGAAGAAAAAGAAGAGGATAAACCTCAGCCCTGTTTTAGAGTTGACAGTCGTGCGCTCAAGGTTTTCCGCACTGTATTTTTCAACCCGGATATTACATCTACACCTGGAGAGATCCCTTGGAATGACTTTGTGTACGCCATGACTTCGGTTGGATTCGCGGCGCAGAAGCTTTACGGATCTGTCTGGCAGTTCTCCCCTACTGAACTTGATGTGCAAGCAAGTATTCAGTTTCACGAACCGCATCCCCGAGGTAAAATCCCATTCATGGTCGCCAAACGCCAAGGCCGGAGACTTACCAGGGCTTACGGCTGGGCTGGAAACATGTTCGTCCTAAAGAAATAGACGAACGGCGACTTGGAGGAAGACATTTTGGCTGAGAGTCACCGACGTGGTGTTTGAGGACTACACAGGAGCTAGATAGATAATGAGCTTTAGCGTAGAGGCTGCGGCTCGGAGAACTCCGTGCTCACAATAGAACTGCGCCAAGTCTATCCAGGTTGCATCGTGACTTATATTAATTAAATGGCGCCTGCCAAGACATAGCACTGCCTTGGTACCAAGAATAAAAATGATTAATAGTACATAATGATATCTCCTTCAGTGAGCCTAGCTATAACGAGAGGCTTTTATTGGAAGCCTTATGATTTCTTAAATCCAATAGTACTCAACTTACCCTACATTACTGGGTATTTTGAATTTTGAGATAATACGAGTATGCCTGCAGAAACATAGTGGTAGCTCACTATGTAAACATGTTTCATTGCTATTAAGTTTAGTCCCATTCACCCGGGGGTTATGGAACCAAGAAATTGGCGATGCTATCATGTCTTGAACGAAAACGAACATCTACCAGCAGCAAATCATATCTTCATCATCATAAATATTACAAGTACGTAAATTCACATAATATTTCCCATTTGGCTACGTCTTTCTTAGTAATCAAGTTAAAACATTGCGGTCAATTCCTTTGTTCTGTGAGCCATAGGCACCTAAACTACTCATACACATATTCACTGCTTCATTCATTTGCAAAGCAAAGCCTAAACCATCATGTCAGCCCGCCCTTCCAACCCTGTGACATAATCCGAATTTCGAAAAGCAACAGCCAAAGTTTTATTCGTAATCAACTCTCGCAGTATTCGAAGCCATATTTGATACATAGTTCAATAACGACATTCTTTTTACTTCTTCGATCCCTTAGTAGCCAGACGCTGAGATGCCGGCCGACAAGTCTTTGCTTTGGATGATGGCGCGAGCGAAGGTGAGCTAGCCACCGGTGTGGAAACAGATCGTGCTGTTCCTCTCGCAATCACTTGCTTCTTGGCCGGGTTGCTAGTTTCCTCGCTCAGAAAGCGTCTCTTCATAGACGGAGTGATTGCTTTGGATGGAGCATCTTCTGTTTGAGTGCTCACCGCCTGAGCTCTTCTCGGCGGCTCGACGTTGGTCTGGCTCGAATTTTTCTTATAGCTTGGACCTCGCATCCAGCTTGGCTTGAACTTGGTAGTCAATGACGATGGCAAAACCCGACGGATAAGACTTCCAGCGGATGCACTGGAGCCGCCTTGAGTGTCGTCCTCTCGAGTGGCTTTTCTCTGGCTGGCTCCCTGTGAGTTATTCTGCGATGCTCTCCTTTTGGCAGCTTGGGTTTCAGAAACTCTCTCAGAGCGGCGTACCTCATTGAGGCGTCGTGAAATCAGTGCCTGTACAGCTTCTGTTGGGGTGATCTTTTCTACTGACGTATCAATCATTCCCAGATGATTGGTCTCAAGCTGAGGAGCACTGGAGATTTGTCCGATGGGATACAGCTTCTGCGGCGAGTTGAAGGATAGTGCAATTCTTCCTCTCGACATCCGCTTCCCCGGCCCCATTGGACGCTCCTTGCATGCATCTTGTATTTCTTTCTCTGTCAATTTCCAGCCTCGGTCTTCGCGGAGAGCTCCGTTCGCCGCGTTCCCGTCTTGAGCTTCAAAAAGCTCAAGCAAGCGCTGCAAACCTGCAATGAAGTGCGATTTGACGTTATTCTTGGAGGTTTCGGGATCACTTTGACGAAGGATCCAGCGTTGTCTGGCTCGCAAAAGAGAATAGGTCAAAGCCTTGGCCATCTTGGGTGGCATTTCGATATGTCGAATCTGAGAGGTGCTTGAAGCAATGACAGCCCAGTACATGTCCAAACCACGCTCCTGAAGGACAGGCATCCATTTGTTGCATTGGATGAATAGCTTGCTTAAATGGGCTATCCCATTGTCGGTCGCCTTGTATCCCTGTTGCGCGCATAGCACGGCAAGTAGCTTTTTGTCAGCGTCCTTGTCCTCTAAAATTGTGCTACCAGATACAAAATGGATTCCTTCCGTCGTATTAGCGATGATATGAAAGAGGTCTTTTCTCAGCGACTCCAAGCTGCGGCTTCGACGAAGCCCTCCAAGCAGAACCATGTTTGGTTGGACAACGCCAAGACAGCGCGCCGGCGAGGAGCGGGGTTTTTTTTTTCTTGCACTATTGATGTGATTAGTTGAAAGATATGAATATATGAATAATGATGGCGCTTACGTCGTTATGTTTGGTATGTGGTTAAACCTTCAGGGGGCTGAAAGTTTTTCGTCGATAAGCTACGTGGTTGGGAACGCGTTCAATATCGCGTGGTTAAGAAAGAGGAAAACACGCTTAATATTTACGCATCATGAAAATATTTATATTTTAATAAACAAACTTGTTTTGGCTGCTCAGTGGTTGCCAGCTGGCAACGATTCTGGTTGTCTATCTTGGATCACCAGTTGATAGCCAGTGGTGGCAGCTGTCCGCCAGTCCCAACTAAATACAATGTATGAGATGGAATACCTCCCGTAGCGAATATTTGAGAACAGTTTACTGTACTAAGTAGTCCTATTATAGGGAGCAATTCATTATGTCCAAAAAGTTCAGACCGTTGGAAATTAAAAGGCGCGGCATTGACTGGTGTTGAGCTCTAGGCAGCTCTTCTCGTTGAGAGCGTTCATTCATCTATCAAGACAAGGATTCTTATTATATTCCCAGCACTCTTGTTAGCTAAACTAGAGTTACTAATTCCTCATTCACTCTTGGAACACTTAAATACATCTAGTTCTTTTCTTCTTTCCAACTACAACACAATTATTCCTATAGTCACTGCCACAGATGGCTCTTATCTCAGCGAAATACTATCACGCTTCAAAGTATAATTTACTATTTTTTTTTAGTCCTGCTATGAGATAATAGGATGCAGTTGAATATTTAGTTATTCCTCGGAATTACAGGTTGCTTCTTATATTGGGTATGCCTGCTTACTATATACTGCACATACTAAAAGGGAATTTAATAGCTAAGATTCCATAAGACCACCTCTTTACTACCAATGAGAACTACACATATCCTGCTCTATCTTATATTGTCACCAATTAAATGGGATATAATAGGATAATTGCTACTATCAGTGCCGGCATCCTATTGGAGGATGAGAGGGGTAGGATGTGATACAAGTTATACTACGATTGGACCACATCAAACGTTATAAATGCAACACAAATACTTACAATTACCCAGTATCATGGGTAGCTGCAGCTCGAGTGTTGTCGTTTCTCATCAGTTATCTGAAAATTGATGAACCCCCGCCGATGCCAACTGGCATCACCAATTGACCCCGCCCGCACTTTTTGGTATGAAATCTCAATCAATTTGTCTCTTTTCGTATATTTGCAGCAATTGCAATTTGTAGTTTTCTTTTATTTTTCTTTTATTTTTTCCTTTTGGCGCATAAATGGCGTTACTATGGATGTTTTGGGGCTTATGTCGAATATATCCCAGGTTGTTGATCTTCTCATTAAGATCGGCGTCGCTTGCTCCATTTATTGTGTTGACGTGAAAAATGCTCCTCGAGATGTGCGAAGACTTCTAAAAGAAGTTGACCAGCTGACAGTCGTCATCAAAGATCTCGAACGCTTAATACTCAGCGGGCCAAACAGCGCCAAGTTAGAGACTTCGCCAGCTCTGCGTCAGACGGTTTTCGACTGCCGTAAATTGTTATCAGAACTGGCTGCAAAGCTAGATTTGGGCGCAAGGCATGCTAGAGCCGTCTGGCCTTTCAAGAAGAGAGATGTCAATGATATCATTGCTTCAATAGAGCGGCAGAAGGCTAATATCGTGCTGAATCTAAATATTGAACAGACGTAAGACATGGCTCATCTCTCCCCTTCCTGCTTATGCTTGTATGTATATATATGGCTCCTGGTGCTAACAGTTACAAGGTCGATTCTTCTTGATGTCCATCAAGAAGTGGTTCTATCAAAATTAAGAGTTGCAGAAGCTGCTAGTTTCGACTCCAGTGTAGATGGAGAGGAATCTTATTGCCTCCAAGGCACACGGAGTCACATCATTGAGCAGATACGGCACTGGAGCATCAGTCCAAATAGTCAGCCCATCTTCTGGCTCAACGGCGCTGCAGGCACTGGTAAATCAACCATTTCACGTACAATTGCCCAGTCATTTGCCAACGATGGCATACTTGGTGCTAGTTTCTTCTTCAAAAGGGGTGAAGGAGATCGTGGTAAAGCAGCCTTTTTCTTCACCACCATTGCCGCTCAGCTCGTCCGTCGGATACCTGGCCTGGCTCCACACATTCGCAAGGTCCTGGATAATGATCCATTAATCCATGAGAAACATTTGAGTGACCAGTATCAGAAGCTGATTTTGGATCCTCTAAAACAAAGCCCGGGGTGCTGGTTATCGTCAAGCTTACTCATTGTAATTGATGCCCTCGATGAGTGTGGCTTTGAGGAGAACACGAGAAAGTTAATTAATATACTCTCTAACGCTCAAGGTACAAAAAATCCGCACCTAAAATTGTTTCTTACAAGCAGACCTGAATTGCCTATTCGGCTCGGATTTGAGGAAATAAATGGAAAATACGACAACCTACTGCTTGCCGCGGTCCCTCTTCCTACTCTTGAACACGATATCAATCTGTTTATACGCCACCAGCTTAATCTTATCAAAGCAGATTATAATATGTCTGTCACACAAAACCGGAAAATATCTTCAGATTGGCCAGGAGAAGACACGCTACAGAAACTTGTCGCTGCGGCTATCCCTCTATTTATTGTTGCCGCAACAATATGCCGCTTCCTCAAAGATCGAAGATTAGGAAGCCCTCAACATCAATTAATGAAAATACTTGGGTACCAACAAATACAAATATCCGGTCTGGATATGACTTATCTTCCAGTCTTAGACCGCCTTGTAGTCGGCCTTTCACCATCTGACAGACAAGGAGTGTTGGATAAATTCCGATATTTAATTGGCACAATCATCACTTTAGCAGAACCTCAATCAATAGGAAGCCTCGCGCGGTTCCTTGGTATTTCGACTGACGAAGTTGAAGATCAACTCGATTTCTTACACTCGGTGCTTAGCGTTCCTAGCGACTTGGATACCCCTGTGCGACTATTACATCTATCATTCCGGGACTTCTTAGTTGATGTTGAGAAAAAACATGATCCGATCAAATATCCATTTTGGGTGGATGAGCGGGCAGCCCACTCGACATTGTTCTCACAGTGCCTCAAGCTATTATCTACAGACGGCGTCCTCAAAGAAGACATATGCTGCCTTCAACTACCTGGGGCGCTTCGATCAGATATCAGCCAAAAAACTATCGATGCATGTTTGCCATCCGAGGTTCAATATGCTTGCATGTACTGGGTCTATCATTTAAAACTAAGCAATCGCAACATTCATGATAATGACGAGACGCATCAATTTTTGAGACAACATCTGCTGCATTGGCTCGAAGCGCTGAGTCTTATGGGGCGAGGTTCAGAAACTATTTATATGATTGACGATTTGTTAGACAGTCTTGAGGTGAGTATCAATCTGCACAATATTATAAGCACACACGAAACTAAATATTCTCGTATAGTATGGGAATAGTCGTGTTATAGCAGAGTTCCTGCAAGACATTAGGCATTTTATTCTTGCAAGTGTTGAAACTTTCAACAAAGCACCACTTCAAATATATTCGTCTGCGCTCATATTTTCGCCAGAAAATAGCGTTGTTCGAAGGATATTCAAGAGTAGCATTCCCTCGTGGCTTACCACTTTGCCGGCAATGCATTCACAATGGGACACCTGTCTCGCGACGCTGGCGAACCAGGACATCAATATAGTGAGGGTAATGGTATTTCCTGCTGGCAACAAGTGTCTTTCTATTTCCAGAAACGGGATTCTTATAGAATGGAATATAAGAACGACGTCTTATGTTGAAATCTATCGAGGCGCTCTTTTTACATGGTTTGAATCCATTAAATTCTCTGCAGACGGCAAAGAAATATTATATCTCTCGGGGGCCAAAGACCTCCAGCTCATAGATACAACAGCGGGCAGCCGTGTTACCAACTATGTAGGCCATACGGGGGATATCACTTTCGCCATGTTCTCAGCAAATGGTCAGCGTCTTGCGTCAGCGTCTAAAGAGGACAGAACTTTGAGGATATGGGACAGAGTCACTACAGAATGCCTCGCGATATACGAATATAACGATAAAGACGACAATATTATTGGGTTTTCTCATGATGGGTCAAGATTTATAATGATTTCCAACACATGCATCATCCAACTTTTCGATGTGGACAAAGCTGGCTGTAAATCAGTATGCGGCCCGCAAAATGAAAGCATGGAATTTGCCTGCCTCTCTCCAGGTGGTCAGAAACTATTATCTGTTAATGGCGTTGGATCAATGAGAATCTGGAATAATCCATTTGACACTTATTCGATCGTGGACGGTATTCATACATCCTCGAAATATTGCATGGTCTTCTTCTCTGAAAATAACCGCATGATCACCCCACTACAAGATCACGCCCTAGGAATTTGGGACATTTCAAAAGCCAAGTGTATTATGTCTCTGAAGGGCCACTGCGCCCATGTCTCTGATATCATACTGTCAAGTAACGAAAGGAGAATATCGTCTGCATCTTACGACAAAACTATAAGAATTTGGGATGCAATTACTGGCGCTTGTATCACGACTTACAGTGGCCATGCTCGGTTTATTTACAGCATCGCGTATTCACCTGATGATAAGTTGCTTATCTCAACTGAACTTGGTGGTCAGAGCAAAGTGTGGGATACTTCCATCGAGGCGCAAACCGCGCGAGTAGAAAGTCATGAGGGTGCAATTCTTGAAGTTGTGTTTTCTCCAGACAGGAAGTGGATCGTAACTACTGCGGGAGATCGTACCTTGAAACTCTGGAATGCTATTACGGGAGAGTGCATGACAACAGGCAAGCATCACCAATGTTTTGGATGGATCCCTTTAGTGATTCCTCAAGATATGTCTTCCGCTCCATTTGACCATGAAATCGATCACAAAGGGCTCTTTGGTTGGCCGAGATCAATCAAATTCTCCCCAGATAGTTCAAAGTTTGTATCCGCAACTGAGGGTAATGAGACGAGTATCAAGTTGTGGGACACGGCGACTGGGAGCTTCGAGGTAGTACTACAGGATGCTGAAGCTTTCGTTACATCGATTGCATTTTCACCTGACAGTTCAACATTTATGCTCATCACGAGAGATGGCACTTTGAGAGTTTGGAATATTGCAACACGAAAATTCTTTGCTCCCTATGACGACCAAGTATATGGTGTGTGTTCTTCATCATATTCAACAGACGGTACACAGCTTATTTCTGCTTGTACTGACGGAGTGGTACGACTACATCATTTATCAACAAACCATCATGAAGAGATAATTGTGGCACCAGGAGAACAACTAAAACTAGCAGCGATATCAGCCGATAGTGAATATTTGGCATTTGTTTCCGAGAAGAGGCTTAGAATTTTGAATAACCAAGCCTGCATCGCCGACTGTGCGGTAAATATGGGTTTTGATATCAGCCAAATTTTATTCTCCCTTGATAACCAATATCTTATAACTCTTTATGAAAGAGCAGAAATCAAGATGAAGATTTGGCACACAGCAACGGGAAATTGCGTTAGCAAGTTGAGCATTTGCAACCTTGCTAATCACATAGAATTCAACTCTTCAGGATCCAACTTGATCACCAATGTGGGCACATTTATCTTTGACCCCCCAAGCCTATCTCAGAAAATAGTAAGGCCAATTGGCATTGGCCTGAGTAAGGATGGAGATTGGATTACATGGAATGCCTGTAATTTACTCTGGCTACCACCGATTCATAGAGTATCCGCGTCGGACATAGCATCATCTACCATCGCTCTTGGATCTCGCTTTGGCCGGCTACTCTTAATGGGAATTAATGCATCGGTAGTGCCTAGAAAAAGAACAGGGACTGCAAATAGCTAAGGAATCTCCTATGAATAAGGTCTATAAGTAGCGACCCTTAGCTATTCCACCCCATCCAGAAATGGAATTTTATCCTGTCTTCGATATCTTTTAGAATAGTACTCCGTAATGAGAGAAAAGATAATTACAATTACTACCTTGTCACTAAAGTGCATCTTAGTTCCGAGATTGATATTATTTCTAAGTTCTGTCCTACCCCCGAGATTGATCTTATTTCTTAAGGTCTGTCTTATTTCTGAGGTATATTCTATTTCTAAAATTATCTTATCTCTAGGGTATAAAATAATGCTCAGGGTTATTTTATAGATTGTATATAAGTAATGGAATCTATAACCTGTGCTATGTATACTTGTAGGGTCAGATTATATGGGGGGAAGAGGGTTCAAGTTGTCTGAACACTCGACGCCACAAGTTTCGTTTTAAGCTGGCACAATTTACACCAATGACAGCTCCTTTTGTGATGAAACTTTTTCAGCTCCAAACTCAAGGAGCCGCAAGCTTGCGGGGCAAGTTCGCCAGTAACATTTCATTGTGGGTTTAAGTCAGAGAGAGTAAGACGATTCGGGGATAGCAACGTAGCACTATACCCTCCTATCCCTGCGCCAAAATCGTCATCATGGATCAGCCGAAAGAAATGAATATATATTACCCCGCCGGAGCGAGTTTTCATGCTCCTTTTCGATGGAGAGGGGTCAAGTTCCGTTTTCTCAAAATCGCAAAATTCTCTCACTCCCATGAACAGGATTGTACGAGCTATTCACACAGGAAAAACTAAAGGCATTATGGGTGTTACAAAGACTATCCTCGAGGAGGGCTCTGGGGCTACTCCTGCAAAGGGCCAGAAGGTCGTCATGGGCTACACTGGCTGGCTCAAAGACACCTCCCAGCCGGAGAACAAGGGAAAGAAGTATGCTACAGAATCCCTAACACAATACAAATCAACCTCACAACGCTAACCAACCTAATTAGATTCGACTCTTCATACGATCGAGTACCCCCTACATTTGAGACCGCAATTGGCGTAAAACAGGTCATCCTGGGTATGTTTTGTCTTAGATATCGCAGGTGTCAGATGTTAATTACTTCTTCCAGGATGGGATGAAGCTGTTATCACCATGAAGGTTGGCGAGAAAGCTAGACTCGACATTACCAGGTACTATCCACCAACATTGACCTCTCCGTGTTATTAAGTCTAGAAAGTATACAGCTAACAAGAATGTTGTAATAGCGATTATGCTTATGGTGCTAGGTAAGCTAGTTCAGCCAGCGTTCTATTATATGGGACTGAGAGACAACATATCGAAATGGGTAAGGGATTCAAAAGAGAAATATCGTCTAACATGTTGCCAGGGCCATCCCCGGTGTCATTCCCGCCAACTCCGATCTTATCTTGTAAGTATCTTAGTTATTGTAAAGGAAGTGTTGGATGAAGATTGCTTTCTAACTCTTTCGATAGCGACGTTCATCTCATTAACATCAAATGATTCATGCAATGACAAGAGGTGGAATTTACAAAAGCAAGGATGGAGCAATGAAGTCTCTCCTACAATCACATTTTTGGATATATAGAAGATGAAGTAGGATCTACTTTTTTGGATATTGAAGACACAATTCAGTAGAAATATCGATGAAGCTATAGCTACGGCTACTGTCTCCTGTGAATTGCAATGCAGCGCGGCGCAGCGCCATCCTGTTAGATCTTATAGTTGTTGGGGAATAATGCCGAGGATAGATCCGAGGGCTTAAGAAGCTCCCTGTAGATGCGGAGCAGCATCACATAACTGATTGATCCTAACGAATCTACGTAATACTCAGATTTCTGAAGAATGCCTAGAGATATCATATATACCTGGGGGATTCTTCTGTCGTTGTAGGTTAAATGCTTTGTAACTATTTGGTTGGTCCGAACTGATGGCCCATGCTTGAAGATATTCTCCAAGGTACCTCATCAGCTTAAAAATATACCTAGTTCTTCATAGAATAATCCAGCAGACATTATAAGAAATAGACAAGCCCCAGTAAGATAATATTACCTATGAATAGTGCCAATGATGCAGCTTCAATTGCTATTACTGACTATATGGACTCTGTATTTCCAGATTATGGTTCTGAAGGTATGTACTTAGAGCTTCCATGTGTATCTGAGAGATTCCAAGGCAAGCTCGGGCAAAAGTACAAAGTACCTGGCAGCTATGGAGCTGGTATTGCTAAGAGCTGGTCTGACCAATCGTTAAAGCGAAACCCCACTCTGTTGCCTCTGTTGCCCCGCCATTGCCTTGCCTCACTTTCCACCATGCCCCTCCTCTTGAGTACATGTGCTTCGTACTCTACGTCTAGGTACTCTGATACGGAGTAAAGGTACTCTCTGCCTTATATTATGGCCCAGAGAGAAAGAAAGCCGCCGTGCCATAACACGTTTGGCCACATTACCTCATCAAAAGAACTGGAGCCTGTTCATCTGCAGATTAACCGTTGGCCTTGAGTGAGAAAACGATTCTTCCATTCACATTACAAACCAAACCGACTGATTTGAACAATCCCCCCATCTCTTCTTCAACGTAACGAGACTCCTGTTTCAGCTTCTCTTTAAGCATCAGGTCCCTGACGTAGCGAACGTCGCCAGAAGTACTCTCACATCAACCTCTACTTTCTCTGCTGCAGCATCTGGGTGGGATTACGCTCGACCTAGGTGCTGGATCACCACATTTCAAGATTTCGTCACAGTCTAGTTTAGGAGCGCTGGCGAAGCGAAGGCTCTCCGAAGGAGAGTCGCAACCAGACCTCAAGAGAACCATGGCCGTAAGTATTTAGCTGTCTTTTGCTCATAATCTTGATATTCTTGTTATCGTGAATCTCCTCGGGAGAAGGGCCATTCTGAGCTAATCGTGCTTTGCTTATTAAAAGGCCCCCAAGCTTCCTGAGGTTGATCTTGCGACCAGAATGCAAGTTGACGACTCCGTCATTGGAACTACAGACATCGATGAATCTCTCTATAGTCGACAACTCTATGTCCTGGGACACGAAGCTATGCGCCGCATGGGTGCCTCTAATATCCTGGTCATCGGTCTCAAGGGTCTTGGCGTTGAGATTGCGAAGAATATTGCCTTGGCTGGCGTCAAGAGCTTGACAGTCTATGACCCTGCTCCAGTTCAGATTGCAGATCTCTCGGCTCAATTTTTTCTGACTCCCGAAGATGTCGGCAAGCCCAGAGATGAAGTTACGGCTCCTCGTATCGCAGAATTGAATGCTTATACTCCGATCAAAGTCCACCAATCTCCAGGGTATGAACTGCTATAGATGAAACTTTGATGATGTAGATTATTGTATCTAACAACACGTTTTAGGATTGAGGATAACCTTTCCCAGTTCGACAAATACCAAGTTGTCGTGCTGACCAATGCACCGATTTCTACACAAAAGGTCGTAGGCGACTACTGCCACTCCAAGGGGATCTTCATCGTCACTGTAGACACATTCGGCCTGTTCGGTTCGATTTTCTGTGACTTTGGTGAAAAGTTCACCATCATCGACCCGACCGGTGAGGCTCCCCTAAGTGGTATTGTTGCTGGTATTGATGAAGAGGGTTTGGTCTCTGCACTCGACGAGACGCGACATGGCTTGGAAGATGGTGATTATGTCACATTTTCCGAGATTGAGGGAATGGAAGCACTGAACGGCTGTGAACCGCGTAAGATTACGGTTAAAGGCCCTTACACTTTCTCTATCGGCGATGTGTCAGGCCTTGGACAGTACCTGCGCGGAGGTCAGTACCAACAAGTTAAGATGCCAAAGATCGTCAACTTCAAAAGCTTCACGGCCGCTCTCAAGGAGCCTGAATTCGTCATATCCGACTTTGCCAAGTTTGATCGTCCCCAGCAGCTCCATCTGGGCTTTCAATCTCTGCATGCATTCCAAGTCGCTAATGGGCGGCTGCCCAACCCCATGGATGAGAAGGATGCCGTCGTGGTTCTGGAAGCTGCCAAGCAATTTGCCTCTGATGAGAAGCTTGAGATTGATATCGACGAGAAACTTCTTAAAGAGTTGAGCTTCCAGGCTTTGGGCGACCTCAACCCCATGGCGGCTTTTTTTGGTGGTATTGCAGCTCAGGAAGTCCTCAAAGCCGTGTCTGGCAAGTTCCAACCCATCCAACAGTGGATGTATTACGATTCTCTGGAGTCACTCCCTACCACGACCAAGAGAAGCCCCGAGCTTTGTAAGCCTATCGGTAGCCGTTACGATGGTCAGATTGCTGTTTTCGGAACGGAGTATCAGCAAAAGATTGCCAATCTCAAGCAATTCCTTGTCGGTGCTGGTGCTATTGGATGTGAAATGTTGAAGAACTGGGCAATGATCGGTTTGGGTACGGGACCAAACGGCAAGATTTACATCACAGATATGGATTCCATTGAGAAGAGTAATCTTAACCGACAGTTTCTATTCCGAGCCGCCGATGTTGGTAGCATGAAGAGCGACTGCGCTGCCAAAGCCGTGCAACGAATGAATCCAGAACTAGAAGGCCATATTGAGACGCTGCGAGAGCGCGTTAGTCCCGAGACCGAGCATGTCTTCAATAGTGAATTCTGGGAGAGCCTTGACGGTGTCACCAACGCTCTGGATAATGTTGAGGCAAGAACTTACGTTGATAGAAGATGCGTCTTCTTCCGAAAGCCATTGCTCGAGAGCGGAACTCTGGGTACCAAAGGCAACACACAAGTTGTCCTCCCTCATTTGACAGAGTCTTACTCTTCTTCTCAGGATCCTCCAGAGAAAGAGTTTCCCATGTGCACGATTCGAAGCTTCCCTAACAGAATCGAGCACACAATTGCATGGGCCAAGGAGTACATGTTCGAGAAGTGCTTCGTCAAAGCCCCCCAGACTGTCAATATGTACCTGACTTTACCTAACTTTTTGGCGGCTACTATGAAGCAGGGTGGCAACCAAAAGGAGACTTTTGAGACGATTCGCAACTATCTCACTACGGAGCGACCTCGTACCTTTGAGGACTGTATTGCTTGGGCTCGCATACTTTTTGAGACAGAATTCGCCAACAAGGTCCAGCAGCTCCTGTATAATTTCCCCAAGGATTCGGTAACTTCGGGTGGCACACCCTTCTGGTCCGGTCCAAAGAGAGCCCCGGATCCCCTCAAGTTTGATCCAAACAACCAGACTCACTTTGGGTTTATCGTGGCTGCAGCAAACCTTCATGCGTTCAACTTTAATATCAAGTCACCTGGTACTGATAGATCGATTTATTTGAGGGAACTCGAGAATGTTATTGTACCTGACTTTTCTCCCGATGCTAATGTTAGAATCCAAGCAGATGATAAGGAACCTGTAAGTTGCCCTCTTTCTTTCTTCTCGGCTCAATTCTATGCCATTACAATATACTTACTAGGCCTTTTAGGATCCCAACGCTAGTAGCTTCTCTGATACGAATGAACTGGATTCAATCATTGCTAGCATTCCATCGTCCAACACTCTAGCAGGCTTCCAGCTGCAACCTGTCGAGTTTGAGAAGGATGATGATACCAACCATCACATTGACTTCATCACAGCCTGTAGCAACCTGAGAGCAGAAAACTACAAGATTGAGGCTGCCGATAGACACAAGACTAAGTTTATCGCCGGCAAGATTATCCCAGCTATTGCCACTACAACGGCTCTCGTTACAGGCCTGGTTATCTTTGAGCTATACAAGGTAATTGACGGCAAGGATGATATCGAGCAGTTCAAGAATGGCTTCATCAATTTGGCTCTGCCATTTTTTGGATTCAGCGAGCCCATTGCCAGCCCAAAGGTTGAATACAAAGGGCCCGATGGCAAGGTTAAATTGGACAAGATTTGGGATCGATTCGAAGTCGATAATATCACTCTCAGAGAGCTTCTTGACTACTTTGTGGCGAAGGGTCTCAGTATTAGTATGCTCAGCTCTGGTGTCAGTCTACTATATGCAAGCTTCTTCCCTCCATCAAAATTAAAGGAACGCTACGCCTTGAAGCTCAGCGAACTGTTGGAGACCATTTCGAAGAAGCCCATTCCTTCTCACCAGAAGGAGTTGATCTTTGAGATGGTAGTCGAAGATTTGGACGAAGAGGACGTGGAAGTTCCGTATATCAAGGTCAATATCAAATAAGGAAATTGGTAGTATTCAATAGACATGCGCGGTTTATAAGCAATCACTACATAGGTAGATATAACCAACACAGATGAATTATTTATGAATGAATTGAACTCCATGTAATTTATTCTCTCTCAAATGTAGCTCTATTACTACCATTCTTCTGATTTCTGTACATATAAAAGATTTTCATTTTTTCTTTACCAAGAACTACACTACATATTCATATTACTATGAGGAATATCTGTTGCGTTTACATACATAACCTTTACCTCGAATTAGCTTCTTCTTTTGCCAAGTCTTTTCTTTCTCTCTCTCTCTCTCTTCTCTCTTTTGGTTGCTGCGCTAACTAATGATGACAAACGTATATGAAATAAAGTGAGTGATATTAGTGTCAAAGTCTATGCAGCCTTGTTACGTCACAATTAGGAAGCGCGCTAAACTAGCCACAGCGAATATAACCAATTTGAAATTGAAGAATATTGGATTATCACCCACCTTTAGCAATGCTTAGGTCAGAAGAAAGCATCGAAGCGCTAAAGCTTAGATTGAGGAGGATCTGGAGGATCAAATGCTTGTGAGCGGATGAGGGGGTCCTTGACATGTGTATATGCCAACCAGCATATATATATAAGCTCCTCTAACTCTCACATAGTGGGAATGGAGTATCGTCATTAAATGAGAGCAATTCAATTACAACGGTTCAAAATCAGAGCTTGTGGTGCTTTACTTGAGAATAATCACAGACAGTTTACAACAAGTTTAACATACTTGGCTCCGTTCATAAGTGCGACTACGCATCTCCGACATACCAGTATCAGTAGTGTTACACGACCTTTACTAGCATTACAGCTTTCAAGACAGATCAAAATGGTTAGTGGCTAAAGAGCTCACTCTGTTATCTTCTTCTCCTTCTTCTTCTCCTTCTTCTTCTCCTTCTTCTTCTTTTACAAATGAATAAAATTACTGATTTTGTAATGATATGATAGGCCTCTAAAATTACTGACTGGGTCAAGCCCGGCGATAAGTCTGGCGAGTTTAAGCGACAAGTCAGCTCATTCCGCAACTGGATCTCTCGTGAAGCCGGAGCTCAGTTCCCCCCAGAAAAGGGGAGGTATCACCTTTACGTTAGCTATGCTTGTCCATGGGCGCATCGAACCTTGATCACTAGGAAGCTCAAGGGCCTGGAGGATATTATTACCTTTTCGGTGGTGCACTGGCATCTGGAACAAAAGGGATGGCGATTTGCCACCAAGGACGACAAAGACGTACCTGGTGAGAATGTCATTCCCGACCCGCTGCACGAAGGCTTTACGCATATCCGAGAAGTATACTTTGAGTCGGAAGAGAACTACAGTGGGCGATTCACTGTGCCCGTGCTGTATGATAAGAAGACGAAGCAGATTGTCAACAATGAGAGTAGCGAGATTGTTCGGATGTTCGGAACAGAGGTGAGTTACTACTTACTACCAGCCTTGGAGTAACTGTGAGGTATGAATGAATCTGACAAGTTATATAAGTTTGACGACTTGATTGAAGAAAAATATCGCTCCATTGTTCTTTACCCAGAGAATTTGAAGAGTCAGATTGAAGAGACCAACGAGTGGACGTACAACCTCATCAACAACGGCGTCTACAAGGCCGGCTTTGCCACTTCGGCTGAAGCCTATGAGAAAGCCGTCGTTGCTCTTTTTGAAGCTCTTGACCGCGCAGAAAAACACCTTGCATCTCAAAAAGAAGGACCCTTTTACTTTGGCAAGAACATCACCGAGGCAGATATTCGTTTGTACGTGACGCTCATCCGGTTCGACCCGGTGTATGTGCAGCACTTCAAATGCAACATCCGCGACATTCGCAGCGGGTACCCTCACCTGCACAAGTGGCTGCGAAATCTGTACTGGAACCACGCGGCATTTGGAGAGACAACGCAGTTTGATCATATCAAATGGCATTACACCAGGAGCCATACACAGATCAATCCGCTTAGCATTACTCCTCTTGGGCCATTGCCACATATTCTGCCAGAGGAGGAGGAGGTACCTGCGGTGGTGGCGAGATTGTAATTTGGGGATGGGAGGTGCTTGAATTTGAGGTAATGGGAATATGATCAGGTAAAAGCTGGGGG